>MU680294.1:43944-87182 GCA_026770625.1 Nicotiana glauca | reverse complement strand
ATATATATATATATATATATATATATATATATATATATATATATATATATATATATATACATATATATATATACAGAACACTTTGCAATGCGCAATAAACAACAAGAATCACATCGAGGTATCGCCTAGTGTATAATGAAATCAAAACCGAGGTACCGCATCATATTCACTTTTCTCAATTACAACCACAATCTTTCCTTATACCACATGAGCCTTACATTTGAAATATAGGGTTTGAAAATATTTTTTCTGAAATAGCTACATGCACTTTAGCCCACTTTATGACGATGCATGGATTCATGTAGTTCCTCTACAAGCAACACGCACATAAGTCCCACCTTATATTTTCGCATGCACATCAACCCAATCCTTATACCGCCGCATGATCATCAATATCATATCGCAATAACAATTTGCATAAAAGGTACCTATATATCACAACTTGCCAACAACAACTATATCAATGTTTCCACAGTAATGGCCCATGGCTCCAACATGACGTATACGAGGATATCAACAACAACAATGATTGGAAAATACTCAACAAGATAAATGTTCCAACATTAACCAACATCGCTTCAACGTATTAATGACTTTCACAACTTCAACCCCAAATAACTCGACAATGAGAGAATATAATGTTTAACCACAATAATAGATAAAACCAACTTCAAAGTAAAAGAGATAGTATTCAATATTGAGTCTCAAATAATGGACATTAAAAAGTAAAGAGATAACATGAACAATTACTTCAATAATGATAATCAACAATGTAGAATTAGTATGTAACAATAAAGGAGACAACAAGTTCAATTAAAGCATGGGTGCAATTTAGCACGTAGGACGTAGAACAACTACTAAACAACCCAACTAAGGAAATTAAGGATATTCTAACACAATTAAAGATAATTTGACTATGGGAGTTTGGAACATAATAGGGCATTTCTATTTAATCATGGAAATAGTCTAAGTGGCCTAAGCCGGTCAAATATTACGTACAACCCGTGTACCCACTCGTCACCTTGTGTACACGGATTTCACTTAGCACAATTGAAACAAACAATACTAATCCTAAAGGGTAGTTCCCCCACACTAAGTTAGGAAAGACACTTACCTCAAATAGGCCAATTCACAACTGGGAAGTAGTTTTTACCTTACAGTCTGCCTCCACATGGCTTAAATCTAACCAAAATCGACTCAATAACATCAAATAATGCTACAATTGCAATAGATAAAGTTAAGAATTTCACACTTTTTCCAAAAAGTAAACAAAGCCAACACGGGGCCCATACGATCAAAATCCCGGTCCAATGTTAGATTCCATCTGCCCATGATCCCAAGAGTTCATATATGTGATAAGTTTCAAAATTCGAGTCAAAATCGACTCTCAAAATGCAATTTTTTTTTCAAAGACTTGACAAAGTCTCATAAATTTCTACTTTTATTCATATTTTCATTTTAGAATCTAAGATAAATTGATGGAATATAATTAGATATAAATTAGGATCACTTACCCAAGGTTTGTAGGTAAAAATGCCCTCTCCAATTCGCCTCATACCGAGTCTAGGGTATATAAATGAGAGAATGAACTCAAAAATCCCGTCTCCCAACTATTTGTTCAATTGTAGATATCGCAATTGCAACATGGGTTTGCAATTGCGAATAAATCCAAGCAATTGCGGCACTTAAGACTTGAGGGACTCTTTGCAAATGTGAAAGTTTGATCGCATTTGCGACCCTCGCAATTGCGACAAAAATCATTGCAATTGCGATCCTAGCCCATCCCAGCAGACTTCGCAAATGTGAACACTGGGTTCGAAAATGCGAAGCAAGCAGATCAGGCCTACCTTCGCAAATGTGAACTCAGAACTTGCAATTGCAAGATCTGAGGCCTGTGCAGAAAACCATCAATCTTTTGATTTAAACCACACTCCGCTAAGCATCTGAAACTCACCCGATCCCTTGAGGTTCCAAATAAAACATCCACACAAGTCTATAAACATCATACAAGCTTGCTCGCACGATCAAAACATGAATATAACATCTATAACTATGAATTGAACTCTAAAACGCATGATTTTCAAAGAGATTTTTGAAGAACTTCTATAATTTCAACTAAGCGTCTGAATCATATCAAATTAATTCCGAACTATGTCACATTTTGCAGAAAAGTTCTAAATGCCATAACGGATCTATTGTAATGTCACGACCCATTTTATGAACAAGCCGTGATTGGCACCTGATTGCTAAACTCGACTGAGTAAACCATCTGCGCTTATCAAAACTATTGACTTCAAACCTCATATGCAACAAGGCAATACTTTTAATTAATTTGAATATCTAAAATAAGCCAACCCCAAAACTTTATTCGTAGTAACTACTGAAATATTACAAATTTATTTAAAGCACCTGAATCTTAACCCACCGACTGTGTCTATGAAGCCTCTATTGATAAACTGACGTACTGTTCAGGACATGAGATTTTCTGGCCAGTTCTCCAAGTAAACAAAGAAATAACTAGATAATGATGACTGAAAGGAGTACTCCACGAACAAAAGCGGAGCTCACCAATAGCACTGGAAGTGAGGGAAGTCCTAACCCGTAACCTGCTCGCTTGCAAAATCGATACTTACGTTGTAATGTAGACCAACGCAGATTCCAAAAAGAGAACGTTAGTACCATCCGTTGTACTTAGTGAGTCTCAACGACAGGGGATGAAACTTTAATAAAATATTCATTACAAACACAGATTCTAAATTCATGAAATACATAAAGCTTCTAAGAATTCTAAAATAATTGCATAACAACAGTTTATGAGTATTATAAAAGGAATTCTTTTATTTTTCTTTCTTATCTAAAAAACTACTTCACTTTATGCTTCGAGAGTTTCAACTATCTTGACTTATTCTGTCGTTACCGTGTGATCGGCACGGGTTCGATCCAAACCTGATCGAGTATGGCCAATCCACGCAGTACCACTCGCTTGATGGTTCTCAGAGCTCATGTATCATACCTTAGCCTCGCTAAGTAAATTTTCAGCAACGAGACCCTCGGCTCGTGTGCTCTCTACTTTGGCATAAGTAGTTTCAGGAAGTCAATGCCTTAGTCAGAACCCTCGTCCTGGACGATGACCCCTTCTCAGAATAGAGGATACTCCCAGAAATCTTTTCTTTCTAAAACTTCTTCTTGTGACTTTTCAAGTCTAAATTTTGTTTGAAAGTAATCTATCGATATTCATAATAATATTCTTGAGTGTATACATAAGCATGAGTAAAATTACTCAAAATATTTGTTAACCCCATGTTTTTGTGCGTGAAAGTACGCCATGAATAAATTGATGGAAGCTCGGAAAATGAGATGTTACATCCTGCATTTTTGTACGTTAAAGTTTTGTTGTAAGTTAATCGACGTAAGCTCGGGAATGAGATTATTTTAAGATTATAAGTATTATGCTATTTCAAGAAAGTGATAAGTAAATTCGTGAAGGTCAGAGGATAAGCAAATCGATGAAAATAAATTTCGTCAAAATTTGGCATTTTGAGATAGAATACGGTCCGAGCTATAAATATCCAGTATTTATGGACTAGTTCAAATAAGGTACCACATGACCATGATATTAAGGTGCATGAAGTGTTTTCAAAGTGAGTAGTATTCTAAATAATTTGGGATAATTCTTAATTGTAGACATGTAAGTTTTGACCCTCCCCAAGATTATACATATTTTAGCATTTAAATATTTAATTTAGGGATAATATCGCTATTTCAACTAGTTTTAACTATTTTATTTTATTTTATAACAAAAATGAAAATTACAAAAATATTTTTTTTATTTAGCTAATTGATATTTTATCTAGTTACTTTTAGTTTATGTACCTTTCATAAAATTGAAAAATACAAAAATAGCACCTTATTTTTATCTTTATATAATCTTTAAAATACAAAAAAAAAATTATTTCATGTTTTAATACAGTTTAGTTTAATTAATCAGAATTGATTTTTGCATTCTGTAGTATTTTTATCTTATATTAAAGGGAGTTAATTAAGGTTTTGGACCATAATTTTAAGAGTCTTAGAGCCCAATTTTAGGACCCAATTCGGACTTAGCCCATAAATCCAAGCCAAATACCCAATACCCATTAAGCTAACCCTAGAGACCCTTCTAGACTCTTCTTCTTAACAAAATAAAAACAAGACCTAGACAACCTAAAAACCCTAGACCCTAAATGATTCGCCGTTTTTCATCATAGAGGACCCCTCCGCCATTCCCAACATCGATAGACCCCCACCTAAAAACCCATCCGTTCCCCTTCATTGACGGGAACCCAGTGATCGAAGCCAGCCCTGAACTACTAAAGAGTAGCAAGAGAGGCCGAAACAGCTTTTACCCCATAAGGTCGGGATCCATTTCCACAGGGAGCTAGAAGTTGAAATTGAGTTTCTATCTAGTTAGAGTTTTGTAATTGATCTTAGTTGCACTTCTAAATATTTTTGGGTTTTTGATTAACTTCTAAATTTATGCTATCAATATGCTAAATTGAGCTATGTTATGCTAAGAGGAAGCTATTGGGGATGTTCTAATGAGATAAAAGGCACTAGGGTGGTGACCTTTACCTAGGTGGATAATTAACGGGTTCTTATGTATAAGGCTAGTTTGTCATTCTTGGGGATTATGATACAACCATTGCACGATTCTCCCCACTCTATACCTCTCGTTCGTTCAAGTGATTTTACCCTAATTGACTTTCTCAAGATCAATTGGTTATGAACATTTGTGCAAGAAATTAAGGTTCAAGCCGGGTATTACGATATCTCGGTTTAACCCTTTAATTGGGGCTATCAATTCTCTTGAGTACGCCCCAATTCCTTGTTGGATTAATTTTAGAGACTTAGGCTCTATTTCTCAAGAAGAGCCAAAATCAGCAAAGCATAAACTAGTGTTTTCAACCATTAATTCAACAATAAAACCATAAATTAGCCCAAATATCACACACCCATAGACAATCAAACCTTAAAACATAGGACCCATCAATTACCCACACTAGGGTTGAGCCACAACCCTAGCTGATGGGTGTTGCTACTCATGATTAAAGAGAAAAATAATGAAATAGATGAAGATAAAATCATAATAATTAATTACTAAATAGAACTTGAAGATTCAATGGTGAATTAAGCTAAAATTACTCAAAATAGCAAAGGAAATGAAGTCACGAGCGCAGCTCTACGTACAAAACTATCTGATAACCTAAAAATGGGAAAAGAATCTATTTATACTAGGCTGAAAAATCTAGACAAAAATACCCCTGGGGGGCTAGTGCGAACCGCACAAAAACAAGTGCGGCCGCACTAAGGCTCTGAACTTGAATAATCAGCTCTCTGAACTTGGGCAATGCAGACCGCACGAAATCGAGTGCGGCCGCGGTGGCTTCCACTGTGGCCCACACAAAAGCTTCAACCTAAAAAATACCACTCTCTGAACCTTGGCTCCACAGATAGCACTAAATCGAGTGCGACCGCAATGATCCTAATGCGGACAAAACCCCTTGTGGGCGCATTGCTTTTTAGCCTAAATAGCAACCTCTCTGAACATCACTTGTGTGGACCATACAGAATGGTGTGTGGCCGCACTAGCGCTGGTTGACTGAGCTTTGTCTTGTCTTGGTACTTGTATAAGTTTCACTCCTTTTTGAGCTGGTTTTTGACACTTTGTCACCTTGGTGATCAAACCTGCAATCAAGCACAACTAGTGAGCCTTTGGGACTATTTTTACACATTTCTAATCAAAACTTAAGCATGAAGGAGTGTAAAAATGCATCATATTCCCTAGTTATCAACTCCCCAAAACTTAAACTTTTTCTTGTCCTCAAGCAAATAAAATAAGACCCACCCCTTAAGAAAACATCCAAGAAAATTCAGTTGCCCTAAAGTGATCTCATCCAGCATCAATTGGGACTAACAATTGCCCTCAATACAAATGAATCATTAACAACATTTACTCTTTTAAACACCATGGATTAAGTGCGACACAAGAGCATCAAGAGTTGAGTCAACACATCGAAGAACCATTTCTATTACTTTGGTCATTGTGGAACCCAAACTCACACATCCTCAACTCTCTCTAAGCAAACCTCATCTTTAGGATAGTGGCACTCAGAACGAGGTTAATGGAAACACACTCATCTCTCTAAAGGGAAAGTAACAAGTCCGACTCTAAGTACCATATGCTTTCCCCTTATGTGAGTCACCACTAATGTAAGCTTCATTTAACTAGAGATCATATAGGGCTTTTGTGGAGACATAGTGAAGGCTTTTGGTTCTGGGTAGGCAATGTTTGGTCTAAGTAGGTTCCATATTCCCTTAAGCACTTCTTTTGTTTCATTTTGGCACACATTCACTTGACTTTTTGAGTAATTTCATTTCTTTCTAAGGGAGACACATTGTCGCTCTTTCTTATTCAATTCAAATCTTTTCTTCTTTCTCAATTTTCCACACATTTCATTCTTTGCTTTTCTTGAATCCATTTTTATTCATTTCTACATTCAACATTTTTTTGTCTTTTTGTTTTTATTTCTTTTTTATTACCTTTCCTTTTCTTCATTTTGTACCTTTTTACCACTGTTGCCATCCTCATCTCCCCCCAAACTTATGCTTTTGCCATGTGCTAAGGAAAGACCGGGTTCCAAGAGAGGATCTTTTAGAACAGGTAAAGGCTTGTATTAAGGTTCCCGAAAGAAAAAGGTCTAAGGCTCAAAAGGGTTGAATTGGGATTTTATTGTTGGTAGGGTATGGAAGTTTTCAAGCTATCATTTGGATCAAGAAGAGCCTATAGTCATATCTCAAGTCAAAATTCACTTAGGATTTTGCTTCAATAAACATTCAGGGCAAGTTCTAGACCAATGGCTCGGGACTTGGACTTGGACTTGTAATGCAATTTATCACCACACAAGCTAAGGGATTGCTAAAGATATAGAGTCTAGGGCCCACAACAATCTTAAATAATATTTGAGCACACAATGGTCCCGAAAAACCACTTGATGACTGTCGGCCAACGCAAGAGTCTCAAGGTCACGACTTTCACCATCCTATGCAAAAAAATTATTTTTGACCATGAGATCAAAGGCAAATGTGCTAGGCCCTAGTGAAGCTTTGCTTGAGGCACCCTTAACCACTAACTACTGAAAAGCAAAAAAAAGAAAAGAAAAACAGACTCAAACCCTTAAGAAGGTAGTCATGCCATCCATCATCGATGAGAGCCACCCGGTTCACATAAATTACACCTTTGGAAAGACCGTGACATTAAGAAAACCAAAGGCTTATTACAAAAATCCAAAATAAGAAGCTACGAACATAAATAAGAAGCTAAGAAAGAAAAACTGCGGAAAATAGGATGGATATTTATAAGAGAGGATTTAATCGAATATACAATAAGGGAATAAATATATATAATGTAGCATAAATTTTATATATAGACCCAAGATAAAAAGTAAGAAAAATGTAATGAAGTGCTGAAATTATATACATACCAAAGATGAAAAATAAAGAAAGCATAAAATCTGTCAAATATATACAGTCATCCAAATCAAATCAAAGTAGGGCCTTACTCCTCAAATGAAAGCTGGCATTGTCCTCAATGCCAACTAAGCAAAATAAGCACCAAAAATAAAGAAAAGAGGATACAGAAATGCCCTATGGGCCGTCTGTCTGCATGGGATACTGAGTGGTCCTCGGGTCCTCAATATGCTCGGGAACCTGAGACTGGCTCCCTATATCTCGTGGCTCTACTGCGGGGACATGGGACTGGACCTGGACAGGCACTTGGGCTGCATCCTGTGGCTGACTGGAGGAAGCCTCTGATGGGTCCTCCAATTGTATGACTACATCATCTGCACGGGGAATCACCCTCCACCTCTTGGGAGGCCTCTCTGCATGCAATTGCTGGGGATGGGCTACTGGCACCGGGTCATGTAGCAATAAATCCAAAGGCAGGTGATCTACCTTAAACCTGTCAACATCAACCCATAACTCCTTCACGGACTCTTTGGAAGCCCGCATCTTCCTCATCCTCTTGGCCTCCATAGCAAGCTCCTTAAGAGATTTCCCATGAGAATCTATAGCTTCTGTAAGCACTATCTAAGTATTAAGGATCTTCTTCTGGTTTTCCAGAATCTCCTTCAGGGCATCCTCAATAGACTGTAGGACCTTTGGAGAAGAAGGTGCTGACTGGGATGCCACCGTGGTAGTAAGTACAGACAACTTAGAGGAGGCTATCTGCATCCAGTTGTTGATACTGAGGAGGGCCTGACTCAGACGGTGGGCAGTCAATAGGTAGGCAAAAGTGGAAGGAATGTCTGGGACTGTGGAACTGGATGGACCTGGAGGCATGTCTGCTGAGGTAGAAAGAGGCTGAGTAGGAGCCACTACCACTACTGGCTCTTCAGACTGGCTAGTCAAAGTAGTGGCTTTTCCCTTGTAGGACTTACCTTTGGGTTGTCATCACCCTGCATGCTATACCAAGAGAACGGTGCCTTTGCTTTCACTTCAACATCAAATCTCCACTTCTCCACGATTAAGTCCTTCAGGTACATGGTCAAGAAGCTGGGGAAAGGGTAGTTTCGGTCACCTTCACTCACTACCTGAGTAATAACCCGAGACATCACATTCCCGACATTAATCGGGTACCCCGCCATAATAGATGCCATCAATATAGCCTGGTGAAGAGTGAAGGAGTTGTCATGGGTAGTGGGGTCTAGTCTATTGCACACGAAAGTCTCCCACCCTTTAGCCTCAAAATTCAAACTCCTTCTCAAGTTCTTCACTCCCGCATTCAACCAGTCGGGAGTGGTACATAGGATTGCCAAGTACTGTTCCAACCAGGGATGGGCCTCCTCACCCAATTCCATCTTCTCCAGATAAAGCGATTCATCCTTATCACTGAAGCCTAAATAATCATTGATTGCTTTGCCATCAAATAGAACTTTTAAGTTCCACACCTTGGTTACTTTGGTGCCCTTCTTGATATGGGCAACATTGGTATAGAATTTCTTAACAAGGTGTTCGTTGGCATCCACACAGTTGCATAGGAAATACCCCCAGCCCACTCTCTCTCTAAACCATCATTTCACATTGGGGTTGTGAGGAAAAAGATCTCTATCCACAAAACTATGCTCCGGAATCAATTTCCTTATAGGCCACCATTCTCTAAACTTATGGTAGGACTTCTCACTCACAAAGCAATCCTGCCATGCCTCCGTGTTTCTAGTTCTCGCTACCTCTCCCACCTAAGGTTCACCCCCTTCTACACCTGCCTCTTCTTCTCCTACTGTACCCTCTCCGGATAATGAAGATGTGGGAGAGGTGGAGTACTCATCCTTACTGCCTTCAGTTGGTTCCTCAGACGACCCAGAAGATACATGTACTGAAGCCTGAGCAGTGGGGGATGATTGAGGAGTGGGCTCATCTGTCAGCTCGAACCTGTTCGGGAAGTTATCCATAAACTCCGGGATAGAGTCAGAATCGGACAACTCCCTGGAAGGCTGATACTCACTCCTCAATGAGTGGGAAGCAGCTCTATCAGCGGCCCAGATCGCCTTCCTTGTTGCTTTTATTGCTTCTCGAACCTGGGGGATTAGCTTTATCTTTCCATGTCCCCTCACCCGAGAGAACTCTCCTCTACCTGGTTGTTTAGCACCCTGGCCTCTTGATTTCACCATTGTCTGCAAACAAATTCAGTCATGCTTTGTTAGTCTCAGTATATATAATGAACTTCAAAATTGCAGTGCAAGAATTAAGTTACAGACAGTTCAGTTGTTGTAGAGTGCGCACCGCATGAAATGCAATACGACCACACACAGACCAATGCGGACCGCACAAAGTCTATTGCGGTCTACACAGAGGTGGGGTTCAGACTACCCACTCTCTGAATCAATGCACTGTGGACCGCATTGAGGCAGCGCGAACTGCACAAAATCTAGTGCGGCCAAAATCCTCAATGTTTAGATTATAGAACTTTTAGCAATGCGGTCCGCACAAAATACCATTGTGGTCCGCATAAGGGCACTGCAGACCGTACAATTTCCACCGCGGTCAGTACTGAGTACCCATTAGCAGCACTGACTTAGGGTTCCTTGTTTAATCGCTTTTAATCAAAATTTTCACTAATTAAAGAGTCCCTAGGTGTTTGACCAGTATTTTAACTACCTAATCCTAATTTAAACCAAAAATTAACGAACCGAAGTTATCAAATCGAAAGAAATACGGGAAGGGCATGAAGATGGCACAAGAAAAACAAAAACTAAAAGAAATACATAAATTAAACAACTAAAAAGAAGTAAAAGTTACCAGATGTGAGAAGTACTGATGATAGACGAGTCTTAGTATTTAATTATGAGCAAGAAGGAAGATGAAGAGTGATTTTTAGGGTTTGAGAGAAAGAGGATCGAAAAGTTCAAACGGTGGGCCTCAGGTACTATTTATAGAAAAAGTTCTGGGGCCCAGCTTACCTACCCAATGCAGACCATACAAAATGCAATGCGGTCCGCACCACACAGACTTAAGCAAAGTTTTAGAAGGCAACCATTGCAGTCCACACAAAATGCAATGCGACTGCAATGGTCCACCACGGACCGCACAAAATTGAATGCGGCTGCAGTGGCAAACTTAAGAGAGCTATGTTTTTCATCCATCCTCAGTGTGGTACGCACATGTTTTTGTTCCCCCTCGCATTACATTCTTTGCGGCTGTACAAAATGTAGTGCGGTCCGCATTGAAACTTCAGAGACTTGTCAATCTTTCCAGTTTGCCCTGCACGACATTAACACAATCCTATAGCATCTCACAACCAGTTAGTCCAAAAAAAATAAATCCCATACTAGAATGAAAATCAAAGAAAAAAAATGAAAAGAAAACACATGGGTTGCCTACAAAGAAGCGCCTGATTTAACCTCGCGACATGACACGTGTTACCATCAAATATTTGAAATGAAGAAGTGCCACCACATGGCTATCATCAAATTTTCCCAAGTAAGGCTTGACCCTGTGCCCATTAACTCTGAAAATATTCCCATTTTTGTTCTTCAAATCAAGGGCACCAAACAAAGTCACAAACACCACTTCAAAAGGTCCACTCCATTTTGACTTAAGTTTTCCCGAAAACAAACGTAACTGAGAGTTGAACAAGAGAACCAAATCGCTCAGTTTGAACTCCTTGCCACGAGAATATTTATCGTGAAGGTACTTCATCTTGTCCTTGTACAAGGAAGAACTGGAGTAGGCTTGGAATCAGAATTCATCAAGTTCATTGAGTTGCTCAACACGGAGATTTGCTGCCATATCCCATTCAAGGTTCAATTTCCTCAAAGCACACATGGCCTTGTGCTCTAACTCAACTGGTAAATGGAAAGCTTTCCTAAACACCAACCGGTATGCATACATACCAATCGAAGTTTTGTAAGCAGTTCAGTAAACCCATAGAGCATCGTCCAATTTCTTAGACCAATCAGTCCTATTTGCACTGACCGTTTTAGATAGAATACTCTTGAACTTGGCCACTCCCCTGAGGATGATAAGGAGTAGACACTTTGTGGTTGACATCATACTTAGCAAGCAAGGTGTCGAAAGCTCTATTACAAAAATGCGACCCTCCATCACTTATGATCGCACGAAGGGTGCCAAACCTTGTAAAAATGCTCTTTTTTATAAATTCAACCACACTCCTAGCTTCATTGTTCGGAAAAGCCACGGCCTCGACTCATTTTGAGACATAGTCAACCGCCACTAGAATGTAGGTGTTCCCGCACGATCTTACAAATGGACCCATGAAATCAATACCCCATACATAAAAAATATCCACTTCTAGAATGGTGTTGAGGCGCATTTCATATTTCTTCAAAATACCACCCTCTCTTTGACATTGGTCACACCTCTTCACAAGATCACTTGCATCTTTATACAAAGTTGGCCAATAAAACCCACAACTTAGAACTTTTGGTGTTGTCCTAGCCCCTCCATGATGGACACCATAGGGAGAGGAATGACAAGCCTCTAAGATTCTCAACTGCTCCTCCTCAGGGACACACCTCCGGATCACTCTGTTGGTGCAAATCTTGAATAAGTACGGCTTATCCCAATAAAAATCCAAATTATCCAATTTGAGCTTCTTCATTTGGTTAGAAGAGAGCTCATAGTGGATGATACCAGTCACAAGGTAATTAGCAACATCTGCAAACCATGGCATATCACTCATTGACACAGAAATTAGCTGCTCATCGGGAAATGCATCATTGATCTCTAGGCCATCACACGACCTTCCTTCCTTCTCTAAGCGGGACAAGTGATCCGCTACTTGGTTTTCACTACCTTTCCGGTCCACAATTTCCAAATCAAACTCTTGAAGTAGCAAGACCCATCACGTCAGTCTAGCTTTGGAGTCTTTCTTTGTCATCAAGTACCTAAGAGCTGCATGATCGGTGTGCACTATGACCTTGGCTCCCATAAGATATGGCCAAAAATTTTCCATGGCAAACACAATAGGCAACAACTCTTTCTCAGTTACCGTGTAGTTCCTTTGAGCCTTATTCATTGTCTTGCTCGCGTAGTGCACTAGATGAAACATTTTGTTCACTCTTTGACCCAAAACTGCCCCAACCGCAACATCACTCGCATCGCACATGAGCTCGAAAGTCAAGCTCCAATTGGGTGCGGTAATGATCGAGGTAGTCGTCAGCTTATGCTTGAGAAGTTCAAAGGCTTGCATAGATCCCTCATCAAACATGAACTTGGCATCCTTTTCTAGCAGCTTGCACAAAGGATTCACTACCTTCGAAAAGTCTTTGATAAATCTCCGGTAGAACCCCGCGTGCCCAAGAAAACTTCTAACCCCTTGACAGAAGTAGGGGGAGGAAGCCTTGAAATCACCTCAATTTTGGATTTGTCAACCTCTACACCATGCTTTGAAATTTTATGACCCAACACCATGCCCTCCTCAACCATGAAATGGTATTTTTCCCAATTTAGCACAAGATTGGTATCTTCACACCGGGTTAACACTCTATCCAAATTTTTCAGACATTCATCAAATTAATCACCCACAACACTAAAGTCGTCCATGAATACCTCCAAAATATCTTCCACCATATTGGTGAAAATAGCCTTCATACACCGTTGGAATGTCGCCGGTGCATTGCATAACCCAAAAGGCATCCAAGAAAAGGCAAAGGTGCCATATAGACAAGTAAAGGGTTTTCCTGATCCTCCACAACAATCAAGATTTGGTTGTACCCAAAATATCCATCCAAGAAACAATAGAAGGCAGGCCCAGCAAGACGATCAAGCATTTGGTCAAGGAAAGGCAATGGCAAGTGATCCTTGGGGTCACCTTGTTCAGCTTGCGGTAGTCCATGCACACCCTCCATCCGGTCACTATCCGAGTTGGAATTAGTTCATTATTAGCATTGGTCACCACGGTTATACCATCCTTTTTCGGTGCACACTGCACCGGTAAAGTCCACAAGCTGTCAGAGATAGGGTACACAATCCCGCATCTAACCACTTGATCACCTCCTTTTTCACAACTTCTTGCATTGCCTCGTTTAACCTCCTTTGATGTTACAAGAAGCATTTTGCATCATCTTCAAGAATAATCTTGTGCATACAAATTGCGGGGCTTATTCTCTGAATATCAGCTAAAGTCCATCCAATTGACTTCTTCTGCTTTTTGAGCACCGCCAATGTGGCATCTACCTGCATGTTAGTAAGACAAGAGGAAAGAATAACTAGCAAAGTTGAATTAGGGCCTAAGAATTTATACCTGAGATGTTAAGGCAATGGCTTCAACTCCAACACCGGAGGCTCCTCAATTGAAGGCTTTGTTGGAGGAGTCTTTCTATTTTCAAGATCCAAAGAGAGGTTCCTAGGCTCATAAGAATAAGAGCCCATTCCATGTAAAGCATTCACACACTCCACTCGACCCTCATCATCATTGACATCAAGATTTAATAATACGGCCTCCAAAGGGTCCTCCACATTGATCATTGCACTAGTATCATCAATTATCACAGCCTTGACAAGATCCATAAATGAGCACACTTCGGTACAATTGGGCTGCTTTATTGATTTGCACACATGAAAAACCACCTTTTCGTTACCCACCCTGAAAGTGAGTTCCCCTGCTTCCACATCTACTAGAGCCTTCCCCGTAGCAAAGAAAGGTCTCCCCAATATGGTCAGAACTTCATAATCTACCTCACAATCTAAGATCACAAAATTAGCTGGCAAGATGAATTTGTCCACCCGGACAGACACATCATCTATAATACCCAAAGGCCTCTTCATCGATCTATCTACCATTTTCAACATGGAAGTCGACCTCGACTGTCCAATCCCCAGATCTTGAAAGCTGAGTAGGGCATCAAGTTGATACTCGCCCCTAAATCACATAGAGCTTTAGCAAAGTCTGCACTTCCAATAGTGCAAGGAATGGTGAAAGCACCGGGATTCTCCAATTTCAGGTCCATTGAATGTACTATAGCACTAACTTGGTGGGTCATCTTAATAGTTTCACAGTCCATAGATCTTTTTTTCGTCACCAAATCTTTCATGAATTTAGCATAGCCAAGCATTTGCTTCAAGGCCTCCACTAAAGGCATATTAATGGATAAGCTCATCATCATGTCAATGAACTTTTTGAACTGATTCTTAGCTTTCTGTTTGGCTAGCCTCTGAGGATAAGGGGGAGGTGGCCTAGGCAAGGGTGCCTTGGCTTTTGGCACAACCGGCTCTGGAATGTCAATTACGTGTTCCCTAGGCGGGTTCACGTCATTTTCGGTATCTTGAATATCAATCTGCACTTCTTCATTCACATTTTCATCAACCACATTCTCAAATACCAAAGGAACTTCATCTTCTTGCAAATCAACTTCATCACCTAAAACTTACTTTCGTTTGGAGGCATTCACATCACCGCCTCATTCGCTCTTGGTAGTTACCGCCATAATATGATTTTTGCCACCCTTTAGGTTAACTACCGTATCACTCAGTAGAGCCCCCTTAGGGTGAGTGTTCAAGGACTGTAAGATTTGGCCTAGCTGAACCACCAAATTTCTAATTGAAGTGTTGTGAGAAGCCAATTGTGCATCAGAGTCAACATTCTTTTTCATCATCTATTCAAACATCATTTCAATTTTCCCCATTTCATTGTTGGAAGAACTAGGACCCTGGGATGGAACAGGCGGTGGGTTACTCGGTTGTTGGTATATTGGGGGCCTTTGAAAGCCTTGCCCCTGATTTCCTTGGTTATTGTTCCATCCACCCTTGTTGTTGTTGTTTCCAACCCAATTGTTGTTGTTGCCCCAGTTTTCCTGATTGCTCCGATTGTTGTTTTGATTTCCCTAATTGTTGTTACCTTATTGTTGATTATTCCAATTATTGTTGCCTTGATGTTGGTTACCCTAATTGCCCTGGGATCTCAATAGTTGTTGTTGGTTAGAAAAATTGCCTCTTTGGCCTTGATAATTATTCACATATTGTACCTCTTCATTTTGCCCATCATAACCATCATCTTGGAATCTACCACAATCATTGTCAAATTGGTCTGAATTCCCTTGGTTTTGTTGACCTCTTTGTCTTCTATTGTTTACAAGCATGTTGACACCCTCCATGGCATTTACTTGGCGAGGATTATGAACTTGTTGCAACTGTGCCTTTGCTAATTGATTCATTGTTGTTGTAAGTTCTGCTATAGCCTATCTATGGTCATGTAGTTTTGTATGCAAATGAGTGATCGTGGGGTCACCCTGTGGCACATTGTCCCTACTTTTCCAAATAGAGGATGTGCTAGCCATCTCGTCAAGAATTGCACAAACTTCATCATAAGGTAGCTTCATGAAATTACCCCTAGCCAGTTGATTCACTATGCATTGATTTATTATATTGATGCCACGATAGAAGGTGTGTTGTATCATAGCCTCTATCATATCATTGTTGGGGCATTCCTACACCATAGTTCTATATCTCTCCCAAATCTCGTGCAATGGTTCGGTGGGCTCCTGCTTGAAGGCTAAGATCTCGTCCCGTAATGTTGCCATGTGCCCTGGTAAGAAAATTTGGCAATGAACTTATCCGCCAACTCATCCCAAGTGGTGATGGAATGGTTGGGAAGTTGCTCAAGCCAATCCAATGCCTTCCCTCTAAGTGAGAACGGGAAGAGCCTCAGTCGAAGTGCATCCTCGGACACATTGGTTTGCTTGCTTCCCCGATAGGTATCCACGAACTGCTTAAGATGTTTGTAAGCATTCTGAGTGGGAGCACCCGTGAAGTACCCATGCTACTCTAACAATGTCAGCATCACGTTGGTTATTTGAAAATCGCCCGCCCAGATCCGGGGCAGAACAATTGCACTCACATAGCTTTGGTTGGGAAGGGCTCTAAGGGCCATTCTTGGAGATGGCGCAGGAGGGGCTGGAATGTTTTCATTTGTATTGGCTTGGCAGCCTCTACATTGTCCTTGAGGCACAAGAGGCACCTCATCATCTCCAATTTTATCTACCTCTTCTCCCGCAACCACATTTCCAAGAGGGTCATTGTTGTTTGCTGCCATTTTGCACCTGAAGGTGTGACACACACAAATTAGTAATAAAGAAGGAAAAAAGAATAATTCACAAAACTACTAAGATGGATAATCAAGATTGTTAGCTCCCCGACAACAGCGCAAAAAAGTGATCGAAGCCAACCCTGTACTACTAAAGTGTATCAAGAGAGGTCGAAGCAGCTTTTACCCGATAAGGTCAGGATCGATTTCCACAGGGAGCTAGAAGTTGGAATTGAGTTTCTATCTAGTTAGAGTTGTGTAATTGATCTTAGTTGCACTTCTAAACATTTTTGGGTTTTTGATTAACTTCTAACTTTATACTATCAATATGCTAAATTGAGCTACATTATGCTAAGATGAAGCTATTGGGGATGTTCTAATGAGATAAAAGGCACTAGGGTGGTGACCTTTACCTAGGTGGATAATTAATGGGTTCTTATGTCTAAGGCTAGTTTGTCATACTTGGGGATTACGATATAACTATTGCACGATTCTACTCACTCCATACCTCTATGTAACGACCCGACCGATCATTTTGAGCCCTAGCGTGCGGTTCAACAGTTTGAGACCATTGAGCAGCTTTAATTCCGGCATTATGACTTGTGCATGTGGTTAGAATTAAATTTCGAGAAGTTTGGAGTTGACTTGGAGAGGAAATTCTCATTTCAGAATTAGGATTCGAAGGTCCCAGCAGGTTTGTATGATGATTTAAGACTTGGGCGTATGTCTGGGTCGGGTTTTGGATGACCCGGGAGCATTTTGGTGCCTATTGTGGAAGTTAGCACTTTGGAAAAAATTCTATAAGTTTGGGTTGAAGTGCATTTCAGTGTTATCCATGTCTGTTTAGGATTACGAGTCAGAGAGTAGCCCCGTATGGTAATTCTGGAGTTAGGAGCGCAATCAAAAGTGAATTCGGGGGTCCGTGGGTCATTTTGTAGTCATTTGACTGAAGATAGAAATTTGGAGGTTTTTGATAAGTTTGACCTAAAGTAGACTTCTTGATATCGGGGTCGGAATCCAATTCTGAAAGTTGGAGTAGGTCCGTAATGTCGAATATGACTTGCGTACAAAATTTGAAGTCAATCGGAAGTGATTTGATAGGTTTAAACATCGAAAGTAGAAGTTTGAAATTCTAAAGTTCATAAAGCTTGGATTGGAGGTCGATTCGTGGTTTTAGTGTTGTCTGGTATGATCTAAGGCCTTGAGAAAGTCCATAATGTATTTTGGGACTGGTTGGTATGATTGGTTGGGGTCTCGGTGGCCTCGGGTGAATTCCGAGTGGTTAGCGGATTGAAAATGGATTTGTTTGAGAAGGGCTGAAGTTTGCTACTTCTGTCATAACCGTACCTGCGATTGGTGGACCGCAGGTGGAGACCGCAGATGCGGTCCTTATATCGCAAAAGCGGCCTAGGCAAGTCAGGCCAGGAACCTTAGAAGCGGCTCCCAAGCCGCAGATGCGGCTCCGCAAATGTGACTTCGCAAATTCGGCCTATAGACCGCAGAAGCGGTCCCAGCCTTCTCCCCCCCATTCCGCAGACGCGGTCGCCTTTTCGTAGAAGTGGGACCGCACCTGACCGCAGATGCAAAAATGCTGGAGGCAGTGATGTTCTTTTAAATCAGGGGTTAGGTTTATTTCAACCCCATTTTCTTCCATTAGAGTCGATTTGGAGCAACTTTGAGGTGCCATTTTCACCACTAAGCATGAGGTAAGTAATTTGTGTTAGTTTTGAGTTAAATACATGATTATATACGGCTTTGGGCATGGAAATTTGTAGAAAATTTGGGGGTTTGAGGGAAACCTAGAAAAATGATATTCTTGGAATTTGACCACAATTTTGGGCAGGAATTTGAGAGTAAATTATATATTTGAGTTCATGGAGTCATGGGTAAGCTTAATCTTTGAAATTTTTTAGAATTCGAGCACGTGGGCCCGATGGCAATTTTGTTAACTTTCCGATCAAGGTTAGGAATTATTATAAATTGGATTAATATGAGTAGTTTATCGTATATTAATGGATTTGCATAAATATTGGATAGATTTGGAGCGTTGTGCATCAATTTGAGTCTTCGGGAGGGCGTGGAATGCCGGTTATCGATCTCCGAAACGAGGTGAGTCTCCTTTCTAACCTTGTAAGAAGGAATTGTACCCATAGGTGAATTAATTGGTTATGTACTCCTATTTGTTGGGGCTACGTACGCACGAGGTGATGAGAGTCTGTGCGTAGCTACTATTATGTCATTGGCCGGGTAGTCTAGGACCCAAAAGCATGTTGTACTTGGAATACTTTTAATGTTATTGACAATATGAATTGTTGAAATCGTATCGAAATGGTAAATAAATTTCTAAGAGAATTAAACTTTATTCCTTAAATTATTAAAAGAGAATTGGCTTCTAATGGGATGAATATTCCCTGTAAAATTTTTAATTTGCTGTTGAGCATGTATCGCTATGTGTACCTGCGTCGCATGTATGGTACGTGAGCAGGGTGATTGTTTATTTAAATTTGACCACATCGCATGTATGATTCGCGAGCGGGGTAATAGATGCATCTATGGTTCGGGCCGCTCGACCCTCGGCAGTGAACATTTTAAATATTATTGGATCGAGTCGTACGACCTCGTCATGAGTTGCACATGCTTGTATTGCTTGCTTTGATATTTGTTGATACTAATATCTGCTCTCCTGACTTGAGATAATTGTTAATTAATGGATTATGAATCCAGAGACTTTTAGTAAAGAGGAACATTTACCTGTTTAGTTATTTACTTGAATCCACTATTGTTCTTAATAAATCCGCGAGTCATCATGTTAATATTACTATTACTGGACCTTTAGTAAGTGTCAAAGTTGCCATCTCGTCTCTACTTCTTCGAGATTAGGCAGGATACTTACTGAGTACACGTGGTTTTTTGTACTCATACTACACTTCTGTGCATTTTTGTTGCACATGCACATGTACTACTAGTAGCCTACTGGGAGTAGCAACATAGATGATACTGGGACTAGGTGAGTTGCATTACTCGAGGCGGCCCGCAACTAGTATAGTCCCTTCCAGTATATTGTATTTACTTTCTGTCCATTTGTATTTCGGATGGATGTTGTATTGTATTGTTTCTTAGAAATACCTCATGCACTTGTGACACTGGGTTCTGGGGATGTCTGGGTTTATTTAGAAATTTAAAATTGTTAAATGTTTCATCATTTATTTAATGGAATTTATCACGTATTGATTAAATGCATAAAAGAAGTGATTTCAGAAAATATTTAAAACGAGAAGTTACTAGTTATTTGTTGTTGGCTTTTTTGACAGTGGAGTCCGCCGCCATCACAACCCTTAGTAGATTTTGGGTCGTGACACTCTCGGTAGTTTGAGTGATTTTGCCCTAATTGACTTTATCAAGATCAATTGGGTATGAACATTTGTGCAAGCAATTAAGGTTCAAGTCGGGTATTACGATCTCTCGGTTTAACGCTTTAATTGGGGCTATCAATTATCTTAAGTACGCCCCAATTCCTTGTTGGACTAATTTTAGAGACTTAGGCTCTATTTCTCGTGAAGAGCCAAAATCAACAAAGCATAAACTAGTGTTTGCAACCACTAATTCAACAATAAAACCATAAATTGGCCCAAATATCAAACACCTATAGACAGTCAAACCTTAAAACATAAGACCCATCAATTACCCACACTAGGGTTGAGCCACAACCCTAGCTGATGGGTCTAGCTACTCATGATTAAAGAGAAAAACAAAGAAATATATGAAAATAAACTCATAATAATTAATTACTAAATAGAACTTGAAGATTCAATAGTGGAATTGTGACGATCCGAACGGCCGTCTTAAGAATTAACGCTCCGATTCCCTATTAACTGCTTTCCCCAAAATTATTTTTGCTATTTTGATTTGCCGGAATGTTCGATTTTAAGTTCCGGAGAGTTTTGGGACACTTAGTCCCTAAATGACAGCTTAAGTGTTGGAAAGTTGACGGTAGTTGGAATTGTATAAAGACAATCTCGAAATGGAAATTCGATGGTTCCGTTAGCTTTGTTGGGTGATTTCGAGGTTATAAGGGTGTTTGGATTGTGTTTTAGAGGCCCATATCTAATTTAGGCTTGAAATGCCGATAGTTGAATTTTTGATGTTTCCGGTTCGATAGTGAGATTTTGATCCGAGGGTCGGAATGGAATTTCGTGAGTTATAGTAGTTCTATCATGTCATTTGGGATGTGTGTGCAAAATTTTAGGTCATTTGGACGTGGTTTGGTTGGGTTTTTGATCAAAAGCGGAATTCGGAGGATTTTAGAAACTTAGGCTTGAATCCGATGTGTTTTGGTTATTTTGATGTTGTTTGGAGTGTTTTGAAGATTGGTACAAGTTTGAATAAGGTATTAGGTGATGTTTGTGCTTTTGGTTGAGGTCCCAGGAGCCTCGGGGTGATTTCGGATGGTTAACGGGGAGTTGAGGAAATGTAGCAGCTGCTGTACTTTTTGCTGCTTCTGGTATTTTCGTATGTGCGGTATAGGGACGGTAGATGCAGCGCCGCAAAAGCGGCTAAGGAGATCGCAGAAGCGGATTTTTGCCTTTTCTTCAGGTTTCGCAGATGCGGAAGGAATACCGCAGAAGCGGTGGTGCATCTATGAAAGTGTAATCGCAGATGCAGATTTCTGGTCAATTAATGAAAGTCGTAGATGCGACTAAGTCTCCACAGAAGCGGGATTGCAGATGTGGTCCCAGGGCCGCAAATGCAGAATTAGCTGGGCAAAACATATAAATAGTTGCCTTCACAAAATTGAGCCATTCTTTCATCATTTTCGTCCGAGTTTGAAGCTTTTCAGAGAGATTTTTGAGGAAAACAAAGGGGAATCACTTAGAGGTAATGTCCTTGACTTCATTACTCGTTTTTATGTGATTAAAGACCTAACTAGTGATGAGAAATTTGGAAAAAATGGGTAATTAGGGCTTGAGTTTAATAGGCCTTTAAATGAGAATTTGAGGAGTCATTTGGAAGACCTCGATTTCAGTGTTCTTGTTATGTATAGACTTGTGAGAGTACGAGGTTTCTGAAAACATAAATTTTACCCGATTCTAAGATGTGGGCCTGAGGGGCATTTTGGTTATTTTATATAATTTTGCGTATTAACTTAGAATTTAATTAAAGAATCAGTTACCGGTTTTTTTCATTGAAAATAGTCTTGAATTGTGCTCTTCCTTTTTTTGCTTACACTGTTTCAAAATTTAAACCTGCTATTAACCTAGAGAAGCATGCCTACTTGACTAAATTGCTTTATTTGCCTTAACTGCCTTATTTGTACTAAGTGAACCATGTTAGGTTTGGATTACCTGCTTCACTTTGATATGCAATTAATTGGATTGAATTTTTGTGGTTGCTGTGTACCCGGGAGCTCCCCTACATGTTTACTTTGGGAATGCGAGACGGTATCCCGGGAGCTCCCCTGTATATTTACTTTGGGACTACGGAATTGCATTTTGGGAGATCCCCCCGCGCATTAATGAGTTGGACAACAGGACTGCACCCGGGAGATCCGCTGGATATGATAGTTATATTTAGGACTACAGGACGGTATCCTGGGAGATCCCCGGTTGTTATCTTAGAGATGAGCTGTATTTTCTTACTATGTTTTACTTACCTCTATTATAGTTGTTGCTGTCCTTCATACCTTGTGTTACTTATTTACACTGTTTATTTCATATTGTTAAACCTTATATCTTATTTAACCTCAGTAGGGCCTTGCCTTCCATGTCACTACCCAACCGAGGTTAGGTTTGGCACTTACTGAGTACCGCTGTGGTGTACTCATTCCCTCCTAGCGCATGTTTTTCATGTGCAGATCCAAGTACTTCGACTCAGTCCTACTATCCCTGAGGCGAGGTGACTGCTATAGCGACTTCGAGGTATATCTGCCACATCCGCAGATCAAGGAGTCTCTTTCTATTCCTGCTGTTTAGTATTAGCCCTTATGTATTTTAGTTCTTGTTAGACATTTAGAGTTAGAGCTATGTAGTACTTGTTAGCTTGTGATTCATTAGTTTTCGGGTCTTGGATTTATGTATTGGTTTTGAGAATTTAATGTGGTATATGTCGAGCGGTACATTTAACCAATGTTTATTTCCTTATTTCTGTTTTAAGTTGTTTACTTCCGTAAATTTTTGGTTTCTTTTCCGCAATTTAGGCTTACCTAGTCGTAGAGACTATGTGCTGTCATGATGGTTCACGGAGGGAGAATCGGGGTCATGACAAGATGGTTCAGAGCTATAGGTTCATAGGAGTCATGAATCACAAGTCAGTTTATTATAGTCTGGCTGATCGGTATGGAGATGCCAGTACTTATCTACGAGATGCTATGTAACTGTTAGGAAAATTCCGTTTCGTTTGATTTCCTTGTCGTGCAAGATTTTGATATCATAATTCTAAAATTTTGTCTTCTATTCTCTCATAGATGGTGAGGACATGTGCTACTCGAGATTACTAGGCACCCGCGACCCCGACTGAAGTCCTTAGAGGCCGGGGCCGGGGTAGAGGCTGAGGACGCACTCGTAGTTTAGCCAGAGCACCCGCGTGAGCTACCGCCAAGGTACCACTAGCAGTACCAGCCAGAGTCCAGACACATGATACATCTGCCACTACTACTCCAGCACTCCAGGAGACTTTGGCAAAATTTATGAGCATGTACACCACTTTGGCTCAGGCAGGGTTGCTTCCCCTTGCTGCAGCCACATCCCACGCCGGGGGAGGAGTACAAACTCCTGCCGCTCGCACTCTAGAGCAGCGAGTGCATGTTGAGCAGATCCCAGAGGTTATTCCTGCGCCGCCTGCAGTACCAGTTCATCCCGAGTATAGGGCAACGACTTCAGAGGATGAGCAACGGAGACTAGAAAGGTTCAAGAAATATGATCCTCCTATATTCAGTGGGTTAGGATTAGAGGATGCCTTGGAATTTCTGGAGGATTGCTACCATATTCTTCATACTATGGGCATATCAGGATCGAGCGGGGTTTTCTTCACTACTTTCCATCTTCGAGGAGCCGCCTATCAATGGTGGCGTGCTTATGAGTTAGACAGTCCAGATGAGGCAACTTTTCTGACTTGGGCTCAGTTTTCAGATATGTTCACGAGGGAGTATGTCCCCTAGAGCCTTAGGGACGCCTGGCACGTGGAGTTTGAGCATTTGCGTCAGGGTACTATGACTGTCTCGAAGTATGCTGTCCGCTAGATCGACTTGGCTAGATATGCACCAACTTTGGTTTCTACGATTTGTGAGAAGGTTCGCTGATTCATTGAGGGGCTTATTCCCAGGATCAGATCTAGCATGGCTTGTGAGTTAGAGATGGATATATCTTATCAGCAGGTGGTGAGCATTGCTAGGAGAATTGAGGGTATGCATGCTAGGGACAGAGAGGAGAGGGAGGCCAAGAAGTCTCGAGAGTCGGGCCATTATTCTGGTGCCCATGCCCCAGTTATAGGTCGTCATGGCAGGGGTCATATGGGTCGCCCCGTTCATTTAGCTCTTCCAGCAGCCAGTGTTTCCAGCTCCACCTAGGCCTCAGGAGCCTTATTATGCACCTCTAGTCTCTAGTGCGCCTCGTGCACGGGGTGCTTCCAGTGGTCAGTCCAGCAGACCTGGCCCAAGCTAGTCGCGACCACCACATCCTCCTAGAGCTTGTTTTGAGTTTGGTGACACATGCCATATGGTGCGGGATTTCCCCAGACTTAGGAGGGGTGGACCTCCGCAGACTCCTCAGCCATAGTAGGCCCCGCAGATCTCTCAGGCTATGGTCCCAGGACCAGTTACTATCCCACCAACCCAGCCAGCCAGAGGTGGAGGTCGGGGAGGTAGAGGTCGCCCTCGAGGGGGAGGCCAGGCCAAATATTATGCTCTTTCAGCCCCTACTGAGGCTGTCGCCTCCGATTTTGTCATCACAGGTACTATTTTGGTCTGTCACAGAGATGCATCAGTTCTATTCGATCCAGGCTCCACTTATTCTTATGTGTATTCTTATTTCGCTCCACATTTGGGTGTACCTCGGGATTCTTTGAGTTTCCCAATTTATGTTTCTACTAATTTTTGGAGATTCTCTTGTTGTGGATTGCATTTATCGGTCATGTTTGGTTATTCTTGGTGGGTTTGAGACCAAAGACGACTTATTATTGCTCAGCGTGGTTGATTTTAATATTATCTTGCGCATGGACTAGTTGTCGCCCCTTTATGCTATTCTTGATTGTCATGCCAAAACCGTGACACTGGACATGCCAGGTATACCGCATATTAAGTGGAGGGGTGCCTTAGGATACACTCCTAGTAGAATTATTTCTTTCCTTAATGCTCATCGTATGGTTAAGAAAGGTTGTGATGCGTACTTAGGTTATGTGAGAGATTCCAGTATGGATACTCCTTTTGTTGATTCAGTCCCAGTAGTACGGGATTTCCCTGATGTGTTTCCAGCTGATCTTCCTTACATGCCACCCGATAGAGGCATTGATTTTGG
Source organism: Nicotiana glauca (assembly GCA_026770625.1). Classification (NCBI taxonomy): domain Eukaryota; kingdom Viridiplantae; phylum Streptophyta; class Magnoliopsida; order Solanales; family Solanaceae; genus Nicotiana; species Nicotiana glauca. Next base: position 62,096 of record MU680294.1, on the reverse strand, counting down.
CATTGATCTGTTTCTGGGAACTCAGCCTATTTCTATCCCTCTGTACTGTATGTCTCCCCCTGATTTGAAGGAGAAATTGCAGGAATCACTTGATAAGGGTTTCATTCGGCCCAATGTATCTCCTTGGGGTGCTCCTGTGTTATTTATGAAGAAGAAGGATGGTTCTATGCACATGTGTATTGATTACCGCCAGTTGAATAAGGAGATAGTGAAGAACCGCTATCCTTTGCCTCATATTGATAACCTGTTAAACCAGTTGCAGGGTGTTTGTGTGTTTTCTAAGATTGACTTGCATTCAAGCTATCACCAGTTGAAGATTCGGGAGCCAGATATTCCGAAGACTGCCTTCAGGACTCGATATGGTCATTATAAGTTCCTTGTTATGTCATTTGGGATAAGTAGTGCCCCAACAACCTTTATGCATCTGATGCATAGTGTTTTTCAACCATATCTCTATTCGTTCATGATCTTTTTTATTGATTGCATTCTGGTCTATTCTCGAAGTCGGGGAGATCATGAGCAGCACCTGAGGACAGTGCTCCAAACCTTGAGAGAGAAGAAGTTGTATGCTAAGTTCTCAAAATGTAAGTTCTGGTTTGATTCCGTGGCATTTTTGGGTCATATGGTCCCGAGAGAGGGTATTCAGGTGGATTCGAAGAATGTGGAGGTCATGCAGAGTTGGACCAGACCATCCTCAGCTACAGAGATCCATAGTTTTCTTTGCTTGACGGGTTATTACCGTCGATTTGTTTAGGGGTTTTCATCTATTGCATCACCTATGACCAGACTGACCCAGAAGGGTGCTCCGTTCCAGTAGACGGTAGAGTGCAAGGAGAGCTTCCAGAAGCTCAAGACATCCCTGACTACAGCTCTAGTTTTGATATTGCCTACCGGTTCGGGGTCATATACTATCAATTGTGATGCCTCGAGAGTTGGCCTTGGAGCGGTATTGATACAGGACGGTAGAGTGATTGCCTATGCATCCAGACAGTTGAAGATACATGAGAAGAACTATCCTGTCCATGATCTTGAGTTAGTTGCCCTTGTCCATGCCTTGAAGATCTAGCGTCATTACTTGTATGGTGTGCCATGTGAGATATTTACTGACCATCGGAGTTTGCAGCATCTGTTCAACCAGAAGGACCTTAATTTACGTAAGATGAGATGGCTAGAGCGGCTAAAGGATTATGACATCACTATCTTGTATCACCCGGTCAAGGCCAATATGGTGGCCGATGCTTTGAGCCACTGGGCAGAGAGTTTGGGGAGTTGGGCTTATTTACCAGCAGCAGAGAGGCCTATGGCAATGGATATTCAGGTCTTAGCCAGTCAGTTTGTGGGGTTGGACCTTTCGGAGCCCAGTCAAGTTCTAGCTTGTGTGGTCTCCGATCTTCCTTGTTTGATCGTATCCGGGAGCATCAGTTTGATGACCCTCATTTGCTTGTCCTCAAGGACAAAGTGTTTCACAGCGATGCTCGAGATGTGACTATTGGGGATGACAGAGTATTGAGGATGCAGGGTCGAGTTGTACCCAATATTGATGGGCCTCGAGAGCTGATTCTAGAGAAGACCCATAGTTTGCGGTATTACATTCATCCCGGTGTCGCGAAGATGCATCAGGATTTGAGGTAGCATTACTGGTGGAGGCGGATGAAGAAAGATATAGTTAGGTTCAAAACTCGATGCCTTAATTATCGCAGGTGAAGTATGAGCACCAGATACCGGGTGGATTGCTTCAGCAGATACAGATTTCGGAGTGGAAGTGGGAGCGGATCAACATGGACTTCATATCTGGGCTCCCACGGACTTTGTAGAAGTTCAATGCCATTTGGGTTATTATGGATCGGCTGACCAAGTCTGCGCATTTCATTCATGTGTACACTACCTATTCCTCGGAGTGGTTGGTGAAGATTTATATCCGGGAGATTGTCCGTCTGCATGGTATTCCAGTTTCCATCATTTCAGACAAAGGTACTTAGTTCATATTGTTGTTCTAGAGAGCCTTACAACAAGAGTTGGGTACTAGGGTGGAGTTGAACACTGTATTTCATCCTCAGACGGACAGACAGTCCGAGCGCACTATTTAGATTCTTGAGGATATGCCCCGTGTGTTTGTGATTGAGTTTGGAGGTTTTTGGGATCAGTTCTTTCCATTGGAAGAGTTTGCCTACAACAACAGCTACAGTCCATCATTCAGATGGCACCGTATGAGGCCTTATATGGTAGGTGATGTAGATCTCCGATGGGTTGGTTCGAGCCAGGTGAAGCTAGATTATTGGGCACAGACTTAGTTTAGGATGCTTTGGAGAGAGTCAAGGTGATTCAGGATAGACTCCGTACAGCCCAGTCCAGACAGAAGAGTTACGCGGACCAGAAGGTTCATGATGTTTCCTATATGGTTGGAGAGCGGGTTCTGCTTCAGGTTTCGCCTATGAAGGGCATTATGAGATTTGAGAAGAATGGGAAGTTGAGTCCGAGGTTTATTGGCCCTTTTCAGATATTGAGGCGTGTTGGGGAGGTTTCTTACAACCTTGCCTTACCTCCCAGCTTGGCAAAAGTTCATCTGGTATTTCATATTTCTATGCTCCGGAGGTATCACGGTGATCTGTCGCACGTGTTGGATTTCAGCTCAGTCCAGTTGGAGAAGGATCTATCTTATTTTGAGGAGCCAGTGCCAATATTGGATAGGCAGGTCAGGAAGCCAAGGTCAAGGAACATTGTATCCGTGAAGGTTCAGTGGCAGGGTCAACCGACCTAGGAAGCGACCTGGGAGACCAAGCAGGATATGCGCAGCTAGTACCCTCATCTTTTCACTACTTCAGGTATGTCTCTATGCTCGTTCGAGGATGAACGAATGTTTAAGTGTAGGAGGATGTGATGACCCGGCCGGTCGTCTTAAGAATTAATGTCCCGATCCCCTATTAACTGCTTTCCCCAAGTTTATTTATGCTATTTTGATTTGCCAGGATGACTGGTTTTAAGTTCCGGAGAGTTTTGGGACACAGTCCCTAAATGAGAGCTTAAGTGTTGGAAAGTTGATCGTAGCCAGAACAGTGTGAATATGACCTCGGAATGGAATTCTGATGGTTCCATTAGCTTCATTGGGTGATTTCAGGGTTAGGAGCGTGTTTGGATTGTGTTTTAGAGGCCCGTAGCTTATTTAGGCTTGAAATGCCGAAAGTTGAATTTTTAAAGTTTCTTGTTCGATAGTGAGATTTTGATCTGAGGGTCAGAATGGAATTTCGCGAGTTGTAGTAGTTCCGTCATGTCATTTGGGATGTGTATGCAAAATTTCAGGTCATTCGGACGTGGTTTGGTTGGGTTTTTGATCAAAAGAGGAATTCGGAGGATTTTAGAAACTTAGGCTTGAATCCGATGTGTTTTGGTTATTTCGATGTTGTTTGGAGTGTTTTGAAGATTGATACAAGTTTGAATAAGATATTAGGTGATGTTTGTGCTTTGGTTGAGGTACCGGGGGCCTCGGGGTGATTTCGGATGGTTAACGGGGAGTTGAGAAAATGTAGCAGCTGCTGTATTTTTTGCTGCTTCTAGCATTTTTGCATCTGCGGTTTGGGGACCGCAAAAGCGGATTTTTGCCTTTTTCAGGTTCCGTAGATGCGGAAGGAATACCGCAAAAGCAGTGGCGCATCTGCGAAAGGGTAATCGTAGATGCGGATTTTTGGTCAATTAATGAAAGTGGCAAATGCGACTAAGTCTCCATAGAAGCAGGACCGCAGATGCGGTCCCATGGCTGCAAATGCGGAATTATCTGGGCAGAACATATAAATAGTTGCCTTCGCAAAATTGAGCCATTCTTTCACCATTTTCATCCGGGTTTGAAGCTTTGGAGAGATATTTTTGAGGAAAACAAAGGGGAATCACTTGGAGGTAACGTCCTTCACTTCATAACTCATTTTTATGTGATTAAAGACCTAACTAGTGATGAGAAATTTGGGAAAAAAGGGTAATTAGGGCTTGAGTTTAAGAGGCCTTTAAACGAGGATTTGAGGGGTCATTTGGACCCAAATTTCAGTGTTCTTGTTATGTATAGACTCGTAAGAGTACGAGGTTTCTGAAAACGTAAATTTTACCCGATTCTGAGATGTGGGCCTGAGGGGCATTTTGGTTATTTTACCTAATTTCACGTATTAGCTTAGAATTTAATTATAGAATCAGTTACTTGAAGTGTTATTTACATTTTGAAATTTAATTGAATAGATTTGGGCCATTTGGAGTCGGATACTCGTGGCAAAGGCGTAGTTTCGAGTTGACTTGCACTTATTCAAGGTAAGTGGCTTGTCTAACCTTGTGTGGGGGACCTTTTCCCCTTAGGATTGATATTGTGGTAATTGAAATACCTCGTACATGAGGTGACGAGCACGTACTTGTGCTAATTGTTGGAAAATCGGTTTTTTTTCATTAAAAATAGCCTTTAATTGTGCTCTTCCTTTTCTTGCTTATACTGTTTGGAAATTTACACTTGCTGTTAGCCTAGAGAAGCATGTCTACTTGACTAAATTTCTTTATTTGCCTTAACTGCCTTATTTGTACTACGTGAACCATGCTAGGTTAGGATTACATGCTTCACTTTGATATGCTATTAATTGGATTGAATTCTTGTTGTTACTGTGTATGTTTACTTTGGGACTACGAGATGGTATCCCGGGAGCTCCCCCACATGTTTACTTTGGGACTACGGGACGGTATCCCGGGAGCTCCCCTGTATGTTTACTTTGGGACTATGGAATTGCATTTCGGGAGATCCCCGTGCACATTTATGAGTTGGACTACGGGACTGCTCCTGGGAGATCCGCTGGATATGATATTTATATTTGGGACTACAGGACGGTATCCTAGGAGATCCCCGATTGTTTCTTGGAGCTGAGTTGTATTCTCTTACTGTGTTTTACTTGCCTCTATAATAGTTGTTGTTTTCCTTCATACCTTGTGTTACTTATTTACACTATTTATTTTATATTGTTAAACCTTATATCTTATTTAACCTCAGTAGGGCCCTGCCTTCCTCGTCACCACCCAACTGAGGTTAGGCTTGGCACTTAGTGAGTACCGTTGTGGTGTACTCATGCCCTCCCTGCACATGTTTTTCATGTGCAGATCCAGGTACTTCAACTCAGTCCTACCACCCCTGAGGCGAGGCGACTGCTATAGCGACTTTGAGGTATATCTGCCGCGTCCGCAGACCAAGGAGTCTCTTTCTATTCCTGCTGTTTAGTATTAGCCCTTTTGTATTTCAGTTCTTGTTAGACATTTTGGAGTTAGAGCTATATAGTACTTAGCTTGTGATTCATGGGTTTCCGGGTCTTGGATTTATATATTGGTTTTGAGAATTTAATGTGGTATATGTTGAGCGATACATTTAACCACTGTTTATTTTCCTTATTTCTGTTTTAAGTTGTTTACTTCTGCAGCTTTTTGATTTCTTTTTTGCAATTTAGGCTTACCTAGTCGTAGAGACTAGGTGCCGTCACGATGGTTCATGGAGGGAGAAGTCGTGACAGGAATTAAGCTAAAATTACTCAAAATAGCAAAAGAAATGAAGTCACGAGCACAACTCTACGTACAAAACTATCTGATAACCTAAAAATGGGAAAATAATCTATCTATACTAGGCTCAAAACTCTGGACAAAAATACCCCTACGGGGCTAGGGCAGACTGCACAAAAACAAGTGCGGCCGCACTAAGGCTCTGAACTTGAATAATTAGCTCTCTGAACTTGGGCAATGCGGACCGTACGAAATTGAGTGCGGCCGCAGTGGCTTCCACTATGGTCCGCACAAAAAGGACCGCGGACCGCATTGAGCTTCAACCTCAAAAAATACCACTCTCTAAACCTTGGCTCCGCGGACTGCATTAAATCGAGTGTGGCCGCAATGATCTTAATGCGGACCGCACAAAACCCTTTGCGACCATGCTGCCTTTGGCCTGAATAGCAACCTCTCTGAACATCACTTATGTGGACCGCACAGAATGGTGTGCAGCCGCACTAGTCCTGGTTGACTGAGCTTTGTCTTGTCTTGGTACTTGTGCAAGTTTCACTCCTTTTTGAGCTGGTTTTTGACACTTTGTCACCTTGTTGATCAAACCTGCAATCAAGCACAACTAGTGAGGCATTGGGACTATTTTGTACACATTTCTAATCAAAACTTGAGCATGAAGGAGGGTAAAAATGCATCATATTCCCTAGTTATCACCCAAAAACTAAAGAACCCCTCTTTCCACCGCTTATCCCTTCTCCTTCACCATTTACAATCCTTGGACAAAACCAGAGAACTCCAAAAACCTAGAGAACCCCTGTTCTTTTTTTTACCCCAAGAACACCCCTGTTCTTCACACCATAGAACACCCATGTTCTTCTATATACCCCAAGAACAGCCACCACTCCCCTTCATAAAAAATCGGCGCTGTACCCCACTCCCCTAAGAACCTTCATCACTCATTTAAATAGGGATACACATACACGCACACCCAGGCGAACAGAGAGTAACAGTGAGAGAACAAGAGATTTCGCTTCAAAATGTGGAGTTCAATCAAGTTCAAGGTGTCGTTCGCAGTGCGATTCTCAAACCTGTTTGAGTTTGACTGCTGTCTTGAGTTTGGTTAAAGCTTTCGCTCGATTTCTTTCCGTGTACTACTAAAAAATTCATCAATTGAAAGTTTGATTTTCAATTTCCATAGTTACTGAAGTTCTGTTAATTGGAAAGCAATTTCAGTGTCGACGATGCCAATCCGATTTACAAGTGACCCGTTCGAGGTCTGGTTTTAGCTCTTGTCATCTTACTTCCGATCGCAGTCCATTTTTATCTAGTCAGTTGGCTAACATTGGAGATCTTGCATTCATTAAGGTCCATTTCTTAACTTTGTTTTTTTAATTAATCTTCACTGTTTCCTCCTTATGTGTCTTGACATAGAATGAAATTCCAATTTGATGTTAGTTTACCCCAATTTTATGCATTTGATGTTTTATATTAGTTTCTTTATTGGCTTGGTTTGTTGATTAATTACGGAGAAGCATGCTATTTTGAATTGGATTGAAAGAATGAGGCATTAAGGAATCATGCAGCTTGGATTTGTGGATTCGTTGGTTTAAAATTGATTTATGGCCGGGGTTTGAATATTATAAGACAACCAAAAGAAATTTGGCTGGAAATGAGATGTTACTTTACTTTATTTTTATTACATTATTCGCTAGGAGAATGCTTAGGCCGATCACGTGTGGGTATGCAAACATTTTGGCGCGTAAATGGATCATCGTGACTATGAGTATGGTTCCCGTGACACGGTTACGACACATAATTCCCAAATTCTAGTGCACATTTCATGTGACCCGACCACAACTTCGAACATTAATAAAATACACATCTTGTAGATTGTGGGTACGGTTCCCGTGACGTAATTCGCAACATGTACGAAAAATAAATAAGTGTAGGACAACCGCAACTTATTTAAGAAATAACGCCATAAATAATTAAAAAGTCTTTGAAAAGCTAAAAATGCACAATAGGTACAAAATATGTAATTAATCGGATAATTAGGACAACTAATAATAGTTGAGCGACCGTGCTAAAACCATGGAACCCAGGAATGCCAAACACCTTCTTTCGGGTTAACAGAATTCCTTACCCGAATTTCTGTATTTTGCGGACTGTAAAACAGAGTCAAAACTTTCTCGATTCGGAATTTTAAACCGGATGCTTGGGACACCATAAATTATCGTAAGTTGCGACTCTGAATTTGAATAAATAATTCCGTTTCGATCATTGTCACTTTAATTGAAAAAATCCCTTATATTCCCTTTCGGGTAGAAAAAGGAGGCATGACAGCTCTAGCAACTCTGTTGGGGATTCAGGGTTCAAGAATTCGAGCTTAGAACAATTGTTATATTTGGCTTTTATTTATTGTATGATTTTTGTTACACAATTGGGCCTAATGTGCTAAATGCCGCTTTTTACCGCTTTGATATTATTTGAACTGTATATAAACTGCTGCGAAAGCCTTCTCTTCTAATCTTCTAGGAAGTGCACGCTGGCGTGACTTCTTTTCTGTTAGTGTCATGTCCTAATTTAGAACGAGGTTCGGACAAGTTGCAAAGCCGGATGATCTTTTGGTTACCAGTACGCTGCACCCCTCGGCTCAAGTTGTTCGCTCGGGTAAGCCAGGTCTAGAATAATACACCCAGGTTTTAAAACTAGAATAACACAGCCTCCGCCGGATCCCTAGTAGGAACGCTTGCTTGCATCATGTGCATTTGACTTTGGGGACTCAACACATGGGTTGGGTCCGTCTAGGACAGGTGTACCCAAAATTAAATGACTATCCTAATGCATCTTATGTGGTACATATGCCATTCTTCAAGGGTAAAAAGGGTCATTTGGCGGAACAATGATGGCTGAGGGTAAATGAGAGAGAAAAGAGAGTGAAGTGTGAAAATGAAGCAAGTAGGGCCTACTTATGTCTCTCTTTTACATTTTCTTTAAGAAAAAAATAAAAAGTTCCAAATTTTTTTTGAACTTTCCCATCATTTTTTAAAAAAAAGAAGAAATATAAACAATATGTTTTCTCCAAATTAGTTATTTTTTTAATTCTCACCCGTATCCAATCTTCCTGAATTACGCATACCTGATTCTCGTCTTTCGGAGCGGGATACGTAGGCAGCCCACATAGGGTCCGGTCTTCCTTGTGAGTCTTAGGTTTTTGGCTTCACGGGGTCCTAGCTAAATCTTGCATGTCTAGCCACATAGGCCATTCTTGCAAAAATAGGGTCATTTGCGCAAAAGTAGTTCAATGACCCATGTCTTAGAATCTTGAGTCCACAACTAGGTGTCATATTACCTTAAGGTCCGTCCTTTTTTGAGGTTGCATCTTTAGCCACATCTGGCCACATCTGCCATTCTTGCAAAATGGGTCATTTTTGCAAATTAATTTTGGGCCATAATTATTGGGAGTTTGAATTCACATAAGCTTTAGTGAGGATTTCCATGTCTATGAGGTCACCTTTGATGAGTTTGCGCTAATAAGCCACGTAGGTTAATTTTAAAAAATAACCACAATTATGTCTTGCATGTGTCCAATAGGGAGTGTTATTGTCTCACATAGTATTCTAGGTTTTTAACTTTATTCGGTCTTAATTTTCTCATACAGGTGTGGATCTACTTACTGGAGTTTGAGCATGACAGACGCACCAGGACCATCCATTCAGGATCGCTCATTCAAGAGTTGCTTAAGGAGATTTTGTTTTAATGTTTTGAGTCTTTTTTTCTTTTTATGCCATCTTTCACATTTTAGTTTTGTACAGTAATGTTGAGTCTTTTAGGTGATGTTAGATTCTGTCATAGTCTAGTTAAGTTTGTTGAGTCTTTTGTTATTATATTTCCTATTTTGTATTTGAAAAAATATGTTATAAATAAAAAATCCAAAAAAAAAAGAAGAGATTTTGCGTTTTTATATTTCCGTTAGAAGTTTTATTTAGAATACTAATTCTAAAAAATTAAAAAAAAAGTTCTTTTGAGGTAGTTTTCCTTTAGGAAATTAAATATGTAGAACTCAAAATAAAAAAATTGCTCTTATATTTCCTTTAGTATATTGAGACGAATTTTTTTTGATACCTCTTTAGAAGTTTTCTTTAAGATATTAATTCCAAAAATCCAAAAAGATTTTCTTTTTGAGGTTCTTCTTTTGGATATTAATAAAAACAAAAAATAATATTCTTTTTATTTTCACTAGAACTATAGGACATTATATATAGAAGAAAAAAACATACTTTATCTTTTGTTTATCTTTAGAGTTTCTCCATTAGAAAATCAAAAACTGAAATCCAAAAATATATTTTTTTTTTTTTTATTTCTCGTTTCGAAATCTTTCTTCAGGATATCAAATTAAATTCAAAAATATTTTTCTTTGGTTTATTCTTTAGATTTCCTTCCTAAAAAAAGAATCATAAAATATTTTTCACTTCTAGATTTTTTTTTCCTTAATAATTTCTCATAGAGTATCTGTTTCAAAAAGAAAATACATATGCTCGTTTAAGCTTGGATTTAGAATAGGTTATAGAACATTAAGTCTAGAAAATTCAAAAAAAAAATTTCTTCTTTTATTTCTCTTTTCTCATCAGGATAGTCATTAAAGTAAAAAAAAAGAAAGAACGTTAGCTTGTTTAGTCTATTCTCGATTTTCCAGAACTACGTTTGATCTGATTCACGAGGGACATGATATGTAGGCAACCTACATATGATTCAATCGAATCATCATTAAATAAAAAAAAGAGCAAAAAAAAACAAAAAAAAAGAGAAAAAAAGAGAATGAAGTTGTGGGACGTGAGAAATGAGAGGAAAGAAAAGAGCGATAAGAAAAAAGAAAAGAGGGAGGAAAGAAAATTAAAAAACCAAGGAGTGTTAAGGATAAAAATGAAGAGGAAAATGGGCAAGAAGAGTGAAATTGGGATGATGCCATATGACCTTCATACCCTCGAAGTCATTTTAGGAATAACTGTGACTAGGTGCATTGCACATAATATGAGATTATCTTATGTTAAATGCCCTAACGCTAACATGATGACTTCATTTTGTCCTCTTTGTTATCTTCGTTATAACAGAAGGGTGGTAGGTTTGTGGTTCTTAAAGTGGTAACACTACAACATAAAGTCGAAAAGCAATGGCAGATGACAACAGAATTGAGTTGGTTGATACGAGTACCCAAAAGCAATTGGTTGAACAGGACAATGGGTTGGTTGAAGAGGTAAGGATATTAAGACAATACATGACGGACATGTATCGGGCTTGGACGACTAGGAAGGCACAACCCCTTCCACCACCTAGCTTCCTAGATACTACCCTTACCCAAACTTCGGTCATATTGCTAAATGATCCACCATACTCTCCAGCTTTCCCAACAACCCTAGTAGCTCCATCACTCGTCCTCCAACTACCTTTCCCAAAAATTGTCTTCATGTCATATCCATTATCCCAACGATCATAACTTCTCAACAATCTTTCCTTCATAGATCCAATAATGAACACCCACTTAAAACTCATGATGTCCAATATTACCCCTCAGAGGTTGCCCACAAGGTCCCTAACTCATACAATCATAGCCCTCGAAATGAGCCTCATCTTGAAAATGAAAATTTCACAGTAAAAGAAGGGCGGGATGAGATATCCAAGAAGTTGAAAGGTATAGAACAGTCCTTAAGGAGAATGCAAGGGATGGGAAGTCAGTTTAATATATCTTATAATGACTTATGTATGTTCCCTGATGTTCATTTGCCTGTGGGGTTTAAAATGCCAAAGTTTAACTTGTATGATGGGCGTGGAGATCCAGTAGCCCATCTAAGGGGTTATTGCAGTGAAATGAGAAGTGTTGGCTGGAAAGATGATTTGCTGATGGCGTATTTGGGTGAGAGTTTGAGTGGGGAAGCCTTGGAATGGTATACACGTCAAGATGTCAATAAGTGGCATGCATAGGATGACATGTCTCAAGATTTTGTTCGACACTTTCAGTACAATCTAGACATTATCCCAGACCACTTCTCCCTATCTAAGAAGGAAAAGAAGCCGGAGTAAAGTTTTAGGGAGTTTGGGCTCAGATAGAGGGAACAAGCTGCTCGGGTCAGTCCTCCTATTGGTGAAGAAGAAATAGTTGAGGTTTTCCTACAAGCCCAGGGATCGACCTACTTCGGTCATTTGATCCCAGCTTTGGGTAAGCCTTTCAATGATGTGGTAAAAATGGGGGAGATGGTAGAAGAGGTAATCGAGTCAGGCAAAATCATGAGTTTTGGCAGGAAGAAATAAAAATAGAAAAGATGTTGTTGAGCCCCGCCAGCGACAAGATCCAGTGGGCATTCCTGCTCAACGCTTTCACCCTCGACATCGACCCCATGAATATCCTTGTACTCCATATAATCCTCCCCACATCATACCCCACTTTCCTAGTGCTCTACCCAAAATTCACTGCCATATGCTCCATACCCACAAGACCCGCAATGGCCTACACTGCCTCCACAAATGTCATACCTGCCCCCTCAAGCATATCAACCACCTACCCCCAAAAGGTTCCAGCCGAGGCCAGAGTACAAAATGAAAAGGCAATAGCAAAAGGAAAAGACTTTCACTCCTATTGGAGAATCATATGCTAGTTTGTTCAAAAGGTTGATGCAATTGGACATGTTGAAGCCAATTCAGATAAAAATACCGAACCCTCTTCCAAAGAATTTTGATTATTCTCAAAGGTGCGCATATTTCTCTAATGCCCCGGGCCACAGCATATAGAAGTGTTGGAATCTAAAAAAAGCAGTCCAGAAGCTCGTTGATACAGGTGACATTGTCGTGCAAAATCCAGATGTAGTAGACACTAGCCGATGTCCATTGCATGTTCATAATGAGACGCATATTGTGGGCATGATTTGTGTTGAAAAGTAATATGAGAACTCTTCTGAGATCCTCGGAGGGCCACTTGCTGCAAAGCTTTCAGCGCTGTCAGTCTCGATTCTGAAAGTTGATCTTAAGAACGAGTTGGTAAAAGGGACCCAAGAGCAATTTGCTAAGGTTAATGTGATGGAAACTTGTGAAGGTCCTAGTAATGTTGATACATAACTCAGTGGCTAAGATGTTGAGCTTGGTGATTGGAAAGATGCTCCTTTCTCGGCTAGCCGGGTAGGAGTCTTGGTGGTTTATTTTATTGTCATTTTTGTTGTCAGAGTTATTTCAGGGTTGTAATCCGGATATTGTCTTGTGACTCAAACCCTTCTATCCTTTTATTTTTCCAAGTTCATTTAGTTATAATAACTCGTTTAGTATTATCTAGGATTGTTCCAGGGTTGTAACCCCAGTTTAGATTGTTTGTTTCGTTGTTCGAACCCTTCCACCGTTTGTTTAATGCGATCTTTTTGTTTAATGTGATCTCCTGTTTTTATTATTTCTAGTCTGTATTTACTTAGTTCTCTTTTTATTTTATAGTTCTTTTCATGGTGACTCTAGTGGCATGACATGCATGTTGAATTCTCAGCTTGCTCTTAAAAGTTAGTTTAATCATGAAATAATAAAATAAGTTTTGAAGATGACTGGGACATTTGAGAGAAATAAGTAAAGATCTGGATATTTTAAGATCATTTAAAGCCTGAATTGTGTGAAACTGGGGTTGATTGTTTGGGAAGTTAATAGGACGATAAGAATTTATCATGAAAGAGTGTGCCCTAAATAATTTGAAGTGATCAACTTTCAGTTCAAGTGCATCTCAAGTTACAAGATAAAGCCAAAAGAGTTTGCTCCAAATGGGCGGAGGACATCCATTGTGAAAAAGTAACTATCCAACAAGAGTTCTGTACTTGACAAAGCACTAAAGAAAGGTGTAAGGCATGTCTGTGATATCAATGTTGTTGCCGCAAGGAAGTGCTATCATGATCTTCAATTTTCATCCTTAAGATGCATGTGTTGTACTTGGCATTTTCAGATATTGGGAGGCTCTCTTTCAGCTACCCAAAAACTTTATACCCTTGGATACCCTTTTGAGCCAGTGCTAATTTCTTTGACCTCCCCTATTTTGGAATCAAGTTAGAGTCACTAAAAAAATCCAGGTCCCCATAAGGTTTGTTTTAGAAGTTCATCCCGAAAGAAAATAGATCAAAAGATAAGAAAAGGGAATGAGATAAAGAAAAAAAAGTCAAAAAATGAGAGAAAAAGAAAAAAAAGAAGAAAAGAAAAATAGCAAAAACAAAAAGTATCTTTGTGAACTACGTTCGACCTGATTCTTGTCACCATTAGATACGTAGGCAGTCTTACAGTTTGGTCGCACCAAATAAAATATCTCATAATTCCACAAATTCAAGAGTGGAGTAATCTTCCTTAGAAATTCTATTTCAAAAAAAAATCAAAGAATCAAATTCTCTTGTTTTAGAAATTGGGGCAAAGTTTTAGAATGGATTCCAAATGTTGTAAATAAATTAACCCCAATGTCTTAGTTATTTTGAGCCTTTATGATATCCTTTCTTTCTAACCCTGTCCAAAAGATACATTACAGTCCAAAAAATACATCCCAGATAATATTTGAGAGTGATGAGTTAGCCATGCCAAGAGCATATGATATTTTACCGTGGTTAATGCCTTTTTATCTGCAGAATAAGAGGAAATAAGAAGAAAAGAACAAAATGAGAGAGTCTTATTGGTGAAAATTCTTCGGGCACTACAAGTCGAATAAGGACCGTGAATCAGATAGGATAATCAGAGCATTGAAGCCCAGTTTCACGGCTTAGAGATACAACAAGAGTTGAACATTAGACTTGTTGGAAAGATTAAGCCACTTAATCCAAAATACATGTCACGGTCATTAGAGTTGGTATCCACATCTGATAAGTTTCTACTTGGTGATTTTCCTGTTAGATATCATTTCTTTCCATTGTCCCCTTACTATGTTCCTCTTGATTTGTTTAAGTCCTTTTCTTGAGTCTGTTTTATCAAAACAAGTGAGAAATGACTTCAAAATTTGTACCAGCTTTCCAATTGCACAAAATGGAGTCTGGCTAGTACATCAAAGTGGTTTAAGTCAGGAAAGAGTAGTATTCGCACTGTGTTGGTGACAATTGACGTGCTTTGGGATTCATTTGAAATACAAAGGTTTGGTATATGTCAATTCATGAGCACAATGCAACAGATATAGGGTATTGGTTGTGAACGGATCACAGGTATTTTCTGTGATAAGTGTGATAGAAAAAGTGGTTAGTCAATAAACAAGCAAGGTCTTTCAAATTGAAATCAAAGTTATTATGGCAAGTGAAGGAGCAATCACCCTCAAAGTCAAGGCCACAAACCAACCAGCATATTTAAACTCACAAGTTTTCTTTGTTTGAAACAAGGACGAAGACTATGTCCAAATCAAAGCTTGGAAGCTTGATTTTTCAAGTGCAGTGCCCACATTTTGTCAGCACAAAGGCTGTTTGAGAAGGTTTTTACTTGCTAGGTATTCCCTTAGTTGAGAAGATTTTTACCTCCTACATATTCCCCTAGTTGAGATGACCATTACCTCCTAAGAATTTTCCTTAGTTGAGAAGAACCGTACCTCCTAGGCATTCTCCTTAGTCAGAATAGTTTTTAGTATTCCTTAAGTTCAGGGGTCCCTCCTGGAGAATAGGCTCAGTTTTAGTTTCTTTAAATTATTAGTCTTTAGCTTTCCTTAAGTTCAGGCATCCCATCTGAAAAATAGGGTTAGTCTTTAGTTTTCTTAAGTTGTTCATCTTTAGTTTTCCTTAAGTTCAGGGGTCCCTCCTGGAGAATAGGGTCAGTTTTAGTTGCTTTAAATTATTAATCTTTGGCATTCCTTAAGTTTAAGGGTCCCGCCTGGAGAATATGGTCAATTTTAGTTTTCTTAAGTTGTTGATTTTTAGCTTTCCTTAAGTTCAGGAGCCCCGCCTAGAGAATAGTGTCATTTTTAATTTTCTTAGGTGGTTAGTCTTTAGTTTTTCTTGAGTTCAAGGATCCCTCCTGGATAATAGGATCAGTTTTTAGTTCCCCTAAGTTGTTAGTCTTAGCTTTTCTTTAGTTCAGGTGTCCCGCCTGGAAAATAGGGTTAGTTTTTAGTTTTCTTAAGTTGATTAATCTTTAGTTTTCCTTAAGTTTAGGGGTCCCATCTGGAGAATAGGATCAATTTTAGTTTCCTTAAATTATTAATCCTTAGCATTCCTTAAGTTCAGGGGTCCCGCCTGGAGAATAGGGTCAATTTTAGTTTTCTTAAGTTGTTAATCTTTAGCTTTCCTTAAGTTCAGGAGCCCCACCTGGAGAATAGGGTCATTTTTAATTTTCTTAAGTGGTTAGTCTTTAGTTTTCCTTGAGTTCTGGGATCCCTCGTGGAGAATAGGGTCAGTTGTTAGTTTCCTTAAGTTTTCAATCTCTTGTTGTTCTTGAGTTCAGGGGTCCCGCCTGGAAAGTAGGGTCAATTTTTAGTTTTCTCAAGTTGTTAATCTTTAGCCTTTCCTTAAGTTCAGTGGCCTGCCTATAGAATAGGGTCAATTTTAGTTTTCTTAAGTTGTCAATCCTTAGTTTTCCTTTAGTTCAGGAGTCCCGCCTGAAGAATAGGGTCAATTTTTAGTTTAGTCAAGCTTAGCTTATAGTTTTCCTTAAGTTCAATCTCATAGGAAACGCACATCCTAGTCAAGTCTTTAGTTTTACTCTCATCATCACATCCTTCACCAATAGCATATGGATTTACAGTTTTGCTAACAACTCACAAATCTTCCTAGTGCAAATTCGGGCAGAAAATTTTGTTTGGTTGGTTGCTTTGATTGCAGGAACCCTCTGGAGAATGAGGGGCAATATTTCAGAAATTGGTTTCAGGTTCAAATCAGAGAAGTACCAGGATCCCACCTGAAGAACAGGGTCAACTTTCAGTTTCTATCAAGAGCAAGCAGGAGGATCCTGCCTGAAGAACAAGGTCAACTTTCAGTTTCTATCAAGAGCAAGAAGGAGGATCCCGCTTGAAGAACAGAGTCAACTTTCAGTTTACAAGTTCAAGTCTAGGAGGCATCAGGAGCCCGCCTGAAGAACATGTTCAGTTTTCAATTTCCAGTTAGAGAAGCATCAGGAGAATCTTGCCTGAAGAACAGAGTCAACTTTCAGTTTACAATTTCAAGTTAGAGAGGCATCATGAGCCCGCCTGAAGAATAGGATCAACTTTTAATTTTCAAGTTCAAGTCCGGGAGGCATCAGGAGCCCGCTTGAAGAACATGTTCAGTTTTCAATTTCAAGTTAGAGAAGCATCATGAGAATCTCGCCTGAAAAACAAGGTTAACTTTCGGTTTTCATGTTCAAGTCAGAGGCATCAGGAGCGCACCTGAAAAACAGGGTCAACTTTCAATTTTCAAGTTCAAGTAGAGGCATCAGGAGCCCGCCTGAAGAATATGGTCGACTTTCAGTTTTCACGTTCAAGTCAGGGAGGCATCAGGAGCCCGCCTGAAGAGCATTAGTTTTCAATTTCAAGGTAGAGAAGCATAAGGAGAATCCCGTTTGAAAAGCAGGGTTAACTTTCAGTTTTCAAGTTCAAGTCAGAGGCATCAGGAGCCCACCGGAAGAACAGGATCAACTTTCAATTTTCAAGTTCAAGTTAGAGGTATCAAGAGCCCGCCTGAAGAACAGGGTCAACTTCTAGTTTTCAAGATTCAAGTCAAAGATAGCAGGATCCTCCCTGGAGAATAAGGGTAATTTTTAATTCAAAATTAGAAATAGCATGAGCCACCTGAGGAACAAGGTTTTCAACCTCAAGTCTACTCCAAGTTCAAGTTTATTTCAAGTGCAAGCAGCAGGATGCCCAGCTGAAGAACATGGTCAACTTCCAGTTTTCTTCAAATTCAAGTCAACAGGATGCCTACTTGAAGAGCATGGTGAATTTTTTGTTTCATGTTGAAAGAGCAAGTGGAGATTCAAGAAAGACTCAAGACAAGAAGTAGATAGGATTTTGTATTTTTATTTTATTTTTACTGTAATTTTTTCTTTAATTTTTGATGTAATGGAAGAAACCGCGAATCGGAATCTCGACGACACCTCAATCGGCTCTCCACCTCGGTACTCCATCGCTCTTCTCACTTCTAAACTACACGTGTCCTGATTCCTTTACAACCAAGGATATGTAGGCAGCTCAGATACCAGGGTTCAGTCACATTCTCCTGTTTTTTTAGCTTTTGGTCTCTCTAAATAAGGATCAGGTCAAAAAACATGTCTCCTTATTCTTTGTCTGAAAACTATTCGTGTTTCCAGTCAAAGAGGGGCAGCTGTAGACATGTAATTTTTGACCCTCCCCAATGTCACACCTCCTTTTTCCGAAAGCTTTACTACACCCCGGGGAAGGGTATAATAAAAAAGTAGTTTTTTTCCAATTAAAGGACAATCGAAACGGGATTCGTTTATTAAAAATTCAGAGTCGCCACTTGGGAGATTTATGGTGTCCCAAGTCACCGGTTTGAATCCCGAATCGAGGAAAGGGTTGACTCTGTATTACAGTTGCGAACCAGAAATCCGGGTAAGGAATTCTGTTAACCCGGGAGAAGGTGTTAGGCACTCCCGAGTTCCGTGGTTCTAGCACGGTCGCTCAACTGTCGTATTTGGCTAAAGTATTTAATTTTAATATATGTTATCCTATTTGTGCAATTTTAGATTTA
>MU680294.1:0-25406 GCA_026770625.1 Nicotiana glauca | reverse complement strand
GAAGGCTCAAGGATGTGAATTGATGCTCTCATCAGGGGGAGTTAACGCGCGTTGCACTCTTTTTCCCTTACAAGATTTTGTCCCACTGGGTTTTCCTTGCAAGGTTTTTAACGAGGCAACCAAAAGGCGTATTGTTAGATATGTGTACTCTTTTTCCTTTTCTAGAATTTTTTTTCCCATTGGGTTTTCTTTTAGTTAAGGTTTTAACGAGGCACATTATCTGCTGAATAGACATTGAGGGGGAGTGTTATAAATAGAATTCTATTTATGGTGAATGTCAATATTTAGAGAAATTCTAGGGTTTGTTACTTTGTGGCTAAGTCATTTTTCCCCTATAAATAGAGGGGTCTTACCCCATTGTAAATTATCCCAAAAATTCAATAAGAATTCTCTCTCTTTCTCTGCAATATTGCTCTTGTTCTTTTATTGTTTCATAACAAATTACTAATATTCCGCTAATTGTATATTCAATTATTTATAAATAGAGTCACAACTCAAAAGTCAATCACAAGGGTTAAATCCGTAATAGAAGTATAATTTTTATGCACTCAAGGCAAGATTAAAAAATATTAAATTCTATCTATAACGTGTCTTGAAACTTTTATAGATTTGAGGAGTGTTACATCCAAGTCCCAAAATCAAATTCCGAGCTCGATAGCTAAAACTCAACCTACGGTTAAACTTTTCAACTTAAATTATCGAATTTCGGCAAATCAATACAAATCAATCTACGGACTTCCAAAATCAATTCCGGACATACGCTAAATTTCGAAATAACGCTACGAAGCTAACAGAGTCATAAAAATACAGTTCCGGGGTCGTTTTCGCAAAAGTCTAAGTGTGATCAATATTTTTAATTTTTAACTTTTAAATATAGAATTAAGGGTCCAAATCAACCCAAAAGCTTTTCGAAACGAAACTAAGCAACCCCACAAGTCATAAAAGCATAAACTCACATATGTGATGCAATAAAGGAGTAACAAGGCGCAATTACACAAAACAACCGATCGGGTCGTTACACACATAGGCACACACACAATACTAGAAGGGAAACCACCCTACCCACATTTGAGTGGACAAAATATGGAGTTATATGTGCAATCACTACTAGAAATTCGGCCAAATCGACCGCGGCCAACCGACCAACTTTTGTTGGTAAAAAAACCGACCGAAGTTCGGTCGGTTTTCCAAAATCTTTTATTTTTTAAATTTTTTTTACTAAACCGACCGACTTCGGTTGGTTTTTTTTTGCGCAAAAATGTGAAAAACTATTCTAAAATCCCGCAAAATTTATTTTTTAATAAATCGACCGAAATCGGTCGATTTTTCATATCAAATAAATTAAAACTAATATTCAAAAAATCAACCGAAATCGATTGGTTATTTCAATCAGTCATTCAAAAAAACCGACCGACATTGGTCGGTAATTTTATATTTTTAATAAAACTGGCCGAAATCGGTCGTTTGTTTATGGTGATAACAAAATTAAGGAGTACAAATAAATTAAAAGAAAGTTTTAAACCAAAATATACCAATAATTTAGTGGTAGAATAGTATCATGCCACAGTAAAGACCCTGGTTCAAGTCCCAGACGGTACAATTTTTAAATGCATAATTAAAAATACCGTCCGACTTCGATCTATTTTTGGGCATATTTTTCTTTTTGGGTCGTTTGTAAAAATTAATTTACCGATCGAAATCAGTCAAAAATTACAATCGACTTCGGTCGCTATTTTTTATCGACCAATATATTTTTGTCGATTAAAGTCGGTCGAAAATCGATCGATTTTTTCCGATTTCCAACCGACTTCGATCGATATTTCTAGATGCTTTTAAGAGTTTTCTAGTGGTGAATCCTCCGGCTATAAATTATTTTTACTTTACTAGGAATGAATTAAGTAAAAATAATTTATGTGCGGATAAGAGTCTTGCACTATCTTTTAACTAGATATCTCAAGTTCGACATAAAGAAATAAAGTCACATATAGTGGAGAATGCTTTACTCCTAAAATGAGCTTTCTCAGCATTCAGACTCTTTCTTTCACTGCTAAATTCGAGAAGTTTCAACACATATACTAAAATTTTCTGTTTCATCAAGTCTCGAGCTTCTGGTCCTCCTTTGATATTAATCTGACTCTGAAAACAGGGGCAGATTTACATGTTAATTTTAGATGCTCAAGCACCCATTGACCTTGACGTAAACGAGGTATAGCTATAGAAAAAATATAAGAAATAGGATATAAGACTTTAGTGAGCACCCATTAAACAAAACGACTGACGGGTGTTGTGGTTCTGAAGTGGGAGTTAAAACCTTTACTGAAAGCTAAGACCCAGGTTCGATTCCTGTTAGTTTAGGTTGTCAACATTTTTTTTGAACCTCTCTACTTTGAACTCAATTTTCTATTTTTAGTTTTATTTTCTCCCTTTCCTACTTCCTTTCACTTTTAGACTTTATTGTATTAATGATTAATTAGATTTAAGTATAAGAAATGCCATTTTTACCGTCTTACAGAAAACTTTAAAACTAAACCTTCTTGAGTTTTTGCTCATTAAGAACGTAGATAACCTCATTTCCTATTTTCATCAATTATTCATGTTCTTGAATTTGTTGCTCGTGAGGGTCCAAATTATGCTGATAGACTTGTTGCTGAAAATCTTAATACTAAGATTAAGGAATTTGAATTTGTTTATATGTTGCACTTGATGTGGAAAGTTCTAATGATGACAAATGATTTGAGCTCCTCGTTACAAAAGATGGATCAATATATTGTCAATGCTATGGGACTCCTCACTCATACAAAGAAAAGATTACAAAGGATGATGAATAGTGAATTTCAATCATTAATGGATGATGTCTCTTCATTCTGTGATAAACATGAGATAATGATCCCGAAGATGGATGCTCTCTATTTTCCTGGGAAGTCAAAGCGTAGATCTCTTGATGTTACATACTCTCATCACTTGCAGATTGAGATATTTAATGGTGTTATTGATTTGTATCTTCAAGAGCTTAGAAGTCGTTTTGATGCCGTGAGTACCGACTTACTTCTCGGTGTAGCTAGTTTAAATCCACTTAATTCAGTTGATAATTTTGATAAGAACAGGATAATGAAGTTGGCTGAATATTATCCGAATGAGTTTGATAGCAACAAGCTCCGGGATCTTAGTTTCCAGCTTGATAGCTTTTTAGTTTATGCTCGTGGTCATGACAAGAGGTTCTTCAACATGAAGTTAAGTCAGACCTGCATCAAACTTGGCCACTGGTGTATTTACTTATCAAGTTGACTCTCATTCTTCATGTTGCTACCGCTTCTGTGGAACGTGTTTTCTCATCCATGAACTACATAAAAAATGAGCTTCATAATAGCATAGGTGATGAATTTTTAAATAGTTGTTTAGTCTTTTAATCTTGCATTCGAATAATTGTGCACTTATACTATGCGATTGATAATACCTTTATGTTAAAGGAAGTGAATACCCACAACTTTAAAATCCTAAATCCGCCACTGTCTGAAAATAACTATAAGACACTAAATTTAAACTAAAAAAAGAGAGACTAGCTACATTGTCTTTCCCTGATCACTACTAATTATCCTTCGTATCGGTTTGCAATATAATAGACCTTTAAAAGAATTTAAAAAACTTAAAGCTAGAAAAACTAATTAGTATTTGGCTGTTTTACTGCTCAATATTAATTACAGTAAACTAATTGTGTGGTGATCGAGTGGATTTTGATTCTGAAAGGCTAACATCGCATTTCCACCATAAAAAAAATTGCACTTCGATCCTACATATATAGAGGCTAGAGCTAATTAAAGAGGTATATATATGTTTACTTAAATAACTGGTCCATCGACTGAAGTAAACCAAGTAAAAACCTATAGTCGCAATTCTAAGGCTAATTATGGGTTTAATACCTATAAATAACTAAGCACTGCACATTATTTTGCCAACTTTGTACTACGCATAAGAAATCAACACAATTCAGTCCGTCCAATCAAACTTTCAATGTTTAACAAATCATAACAGCCGAAAATAGTGATCAAAGTTAATTAATTTTTCTTCATGAAAGTAGCCTGGCCTCATGCTAAGTTATGCTATATTAAATAATTAATTTGGGACTACCTAGTGTAAATATATACACATTTTGGACCACATGTTACCACAACATGTAATATATAGTCTTATAGAGCTCTAAAAGATGGCTTTATTTTTATTTCTTTTATTGTAGGGTTTAATTAGGGTAGGTTCTTTTTGAAGAACTTATTAATAAAAGTTCAAATATAAGGTTTTGAGATCTAATTGAACATTAATATATAAAGGTTAAGATTTGAATTCAGTTAATTAAGAGGAAACTAAAGAATGTCAGGTCAACTATTAATTTACAATTTACATGACTAAACAAATAGTTAGGGATCCCAAATATTTATGAAAGCTGAAAAGTAAAAGATAGAAATCAAATTAGAATCATGTTCATTCTGGTTGGCGTCATCTTCCTGACTAACTTTATAGCGAAAAAAAGGGAAGATTATTTATAAAAAGTGATTTCTTTTGAACAAATGGGTAATAGATAATTTTCATATTAGATTAAGGTAATTCGCTAGGGTGATGCAACGGTTTACGCAGGAAATATTTAATTACAAGTAATTGGATTAAGCATGTTGAATTGGTATTCAAAAATCCAACCGCATATTAGGTTTTCAATGACGTTTGGATAAAAGAACAAATAGGTTTTTGACGACTGTGTAGGTCAAAATATGATCAAAGAAATTTTGCTTAAGGAAGAACGACCAGGAGTCCACCAAGCAGATGTCACGTACATGAAGCAATATATCAGTGAATGATTCGGCTACGGTCGAGGTCGAGTATCACGACCTGGATTTCCCACCCTCGGGAGTCGTGACGGCGCCTATTGATGAGAGCTAGGCAAGCTAACCTTTAGCTACCTTCGTTATTAACCAATTTACTTCTTTAAACAATTATCAATAATATCATGAAAACAGCGGAATAAGGTACATAAGCGAAAGTCTTAAATTAAAGAATCTGAACAGCAATGCGGAAAATCAATATAAGCATCTACCCAAAAACTGGTGTCACATACTCACGAACTGCTAAGAACTACTAAATACAAAAGTCTGAAAGAAAAATATAAACTGTTTGTCTCGAAGACAATGAGGCAACGGGCTAAAAAGAGAGAATAAGGGAGAGGCTGGGCCTGCGGACGTCTGCAAGGCTACCTCGGGTCTCGCTTGACTGAAGGCCTGCTCCCGTACTAATGCTGCTGCTGCTCAAATGCTGCTCCAACACCGAGATCTGTGCAAAAGAGCACAGAGTATAGCATCAGCACAACCGACCCCATGTGCTGGTAAGTGTCTGGCCTAACCCCGGCGAGGTAGTGACGAGGCTAGGACCAGACTCCAGATAAACCTGTGCATTTATATAATATGCGGCACATAAATAACATGAAATAACAAGTAAAATTGGGGAGGGGAAACATGCTCTAGGGATAGCAAATAAAAATAAAATATTAGGGATGACCACTTTCATGTCCTACAATCTAGCTCCTAACACAGAATCTAGCTCCTAACACAGAATAAAGGAAGTATGACCACTTTCATGTCCAACTCATCTTGTTGCAGGCGTGCGACCCGACCCCATTTCATCATGACTTGTGGTAGGCATACCACCCGTTCTCATTTCAATCAATATCTTGTGGTAGGCGTACCACTCGCTCCCATTTTAATATCACTTGTGGTGGGCGTACCACTCGCCCATTTTAATATCATTTGTGGTAGGCGTACCACTCGCTCCCATTTTAATCCAACACAGTATCACAAAGAGAATTCCGGCAAAGGAACAAGATAATATAATATTTTCCCGGCAAGGGAACAAGAATATCATATCAACTAGCCCGGCAAGGGAGATCCATCTACAACCAACATTATTCAATTTCTACTTAACACAATTAACACCAATACTCAGTCATAACTAAATATTTGTTCAGCATCAAAGGCCTTCAACCAAGTTCTCATAGAATTAATTAAGAATACAACAATTTAGCAATTTAGGACTCACGGTCATGCTCGACACCAACATATAGATACTCGTCACCATGCCTATACGTCGTACACAGCACCAAAACAAGTAGCAAATATGACTCGACTCCTAATCCCTCAAGCTAAGATTAAACCAAATACTTACCTCAACTTCCACGGCCAAAGCAATCTACAACAACCACTTTTCCTTTCGAATTCGGCTCCAACTCAATCAAATCTATACAATAAGGACTTCATAATATCAATATAGGCTAAACAAATCAAACTCAATGCCTAAATATAGATTTCCAAGTTTTCTTTCCAAAAATTCCAAAATTGCCCCCGGGCCCGCTTAGCCAAAATACGAGGTTCGGACCAGAATTAAATCCCCTATTCATCCACGAGCCCGAATATATAATTTGTTTTCAAATCCGACCCCAAAACGAGGTTTAACTCAAGAAAAAAGTAAAAACCCTAACCCTACCCATTTCCCCCAATTTCTACCTTAGATTACATGTTTTAGGTCTAGGAATTCAAGAGATTTCGATGGGAAATGAAGAAAACGAGTCTAAATTTACTTACCCAAGAAGTGTTGGTGGAAGATAGCTTCAATGGCTGCCTAAGAACCTTGGAGGAGAAGGGTTTTGTGAAAGCTTATGAAAATCCTGTCACTATTCTGTTTTGAAATTAAAATTATAACTGGGCAAAATTGCCCTTCGCGTTCGCGGAAAGAGGGTCGCGTTCGCGAAGGGTAATCTAGGACGGGCATCGCGTTCGCGATAGGAAGGATGCGAACGCGAAGAGGAAAGGCTGGGGGGTCCAGAACTTGGCCTACACGAACGCGCTGGCCTTAATGCGAACGCGAAGAAGGGAACCTGCAACACTATGTGTTCGCGAGTGGGTGGGTGCGAACGCGAAGAGTAAAAGAGGGATGAGTCCTCAGAGTCAACTGACTCTATACGAACGCGAGGCTAGTATGTGAATGCGATGAAGGGAGAAATCATAGCTTCGCGAACGCGAAGAACAAAAGGGAGCTGCACAGCTGAAGCAAAAACCAGCAATCTCTCTAAGTTCAAAACCACCCCCAGAACACCTCCGAAACACTCCCGAGCCCTCGGGGCTCCTAACCAAACACGTACACTAACTCAACAACATCATACGAACTTAACTGTGCGATCAAATCGCCAAAATAACATCAAGAACAAGGAATCAAACTTCAAAATCACTAGTTTCTCATCAAACTTCATAAACTTCCAAATTTAGAGTTTTAGGTCCGAAACACGTCAAACGACATCCGATTTCAACCAAACTTCACAGAAACATCTTAAAACACATAAAAGACCTGTACCGGGCGCCGGAACTAAAATACAGGCCCGATACCAATATGTTTTAATCAATTTCCATTTCAATTTTCTTTAAAAAATTCAGAAAAACTATTTTACTCAAAAATTCATTTCTCGGGCTTGGGACCTCGGAATTCGATTTCGGGCATATGCCCGAGTTCCATATTTTCCTACGGACCCTCCGGGACTGCTAAATCACGGGTCCAGGTCTGTTTACCCAAAATGTTGACCAAGGTCAAACTTATTCATTTTAATGTCAAATTTTTAGCATTTTTCACAGAATTTCACATTTGAGCTTTCCGGCTACGTGCACGGACTGCACACGCAAATCGAGTCGACTAAAAATGAGGTTCTCAAGGCCTCGGAAGCACGGAATAAGAAAGAAAACAGGTGATGACCCTTTGGATCGTCATATTCTCCACCTCTATAACAACTGTTCGTCCTCGAACAGACAAAAGAAAGAAGTACCTGAGTCGGGGAAAAGGTGGTGATAATGGCTCCGCATATCGGACTCGGACTCCCAGGTCGATGCCTCAGAAGGATGACCTCTCCACCGAACACGAACAGAAGGAAAAGTCTTGGATCTCAACTGATGAACCTGGCGGTCCAGAATAGCTACTGGCTCCTCCTTGTAAGACAAGTCCTTGTCCAAATGGACAGTACTGAAATCTAACACGTGGGCTGGATCTCCGTGATACCTCCGAAGCATGGATACATGAAAAACTGGATGTACGGCTGATAAGCTATGCGGCAATGCAAGTCTATAAGCCATCTCTCCCACTCGATCAAGAATCTCAAACAGACTAATGAATCTAGGGCTAAGCTTGCCCTTCTTCCCAAATTTCATCACGCCCTTCATAGGCAACACTCGGAGCAATACTCGCTTACCAACCATGAAATTTACATCTCGAACCTTATGATCTGCATAGCTCTTTTGCCTGGACTGAGCCTAACGAAGTCTATCCTGAATGATCTTGACCTTGTCCAAGGCCTCCTAAACCAAATCTGTACCTATCAACCGAGCCTCTTCCGGCTCGAACCATCCAATCGGAGACCAACACCGCCTACCATATAAAGCCTCATAAGGAGCCATCTAGATGCTCGACTGGTAGTTGTTGTTGTAGGCAAACTCTGCTAAAGGCAAGAACTGATCCCACGAACCTCCAAAGTCAATAACACAAGCCCGGAGCATATCCTCCAAAATTTGAATAGTCCATTCGGACTGACCGTCCGTCTGGGGATGAAATGTTATGCTCAACTCAACCCGTGTGCCTAACCCTCGCTGAACTGCTCCCTAGAAGCACAAGGTAAACTGCGTACCCCGGTATAAAATGATAGATACCGGCACACATGAAGGCGAACAATCTCCTGGATATAAATCTCAGCTAATCTCTCGGATGAATAGGAGACTGCCACAGGAATGAAATGCGCTGACTTGGTCAGCCTATCAATAATGACCCAAACTGCATCGAACTTCTTCCAAGTCAACGGAAGTCCGGTAACAAAATCCATAGTGATCCTCTCCCACTTCCACTCGGGAAGCTCAATCCTATGAAATAAACCACCAGGCCTCTGATGCTCGTACTTAACCTACTGAAAGTTCAAACAATGAGCCACATATGCTACAATATCCTTCTTCATTCCACGCCACCAATAATGCTATCGCAAATCCTGATACATCTTCGCGGCGCCCGGATGAATAGAGTACCGGGAACTATGAGCCTCTTCCAATATCAACTTCCGGAGTCCATCCACATTAGGCACTCACACTCGCGCCTGCAATCTCAAAAGTCCATCCGCATCTAAGGTAACATGCCTAGCGCCTCAGCACTGCACCATGTCTCTAAGGACACATAAATGGGGATCATCAAACTGCCGATCATGGATATGCTCCAATAATGAAGAACGAGTGACTATGCAAGCCAACATATTACTGGGCTCCAAAACAACCACTCTCACAAACTGATTGGCCAAAGCCCGAACATCCAAAGCAAGCGGCATCTGACTGACTGGAATATAAGCAAGACTGCCCATACTGGCTGACTTCCTATTCAAAGCATCGGCCACCACATTGGCCTTCTCCGGATGATATAAAATGGTGACATCATAATCTTTCAACAACTCCAACCACCTCCTCTGATTCAAATTAAACTCCTTTTGCTTGAACAAGTACTGAAGACTCTTGTGGTCAGTGAACACCTCACATGCCATGCCATACAAATAGTGCCTCTAAATCTTCAAGGTGTGAACAATAGTTGCCAACTCTAAATCATGCACTGGATAGTTCTTCTCATGAATCTTCAACTGCCTCGAAGCATAGGCAATAACCTTGCCACCCTGCATCAATACTGCACCAAGCCCAATACGCGAAGCATCACAATCGACTGTATAAGTCCCTGATCCTGTAGGCAAAACCAACACCGGTGCCGCAGTTACAGCTGTCTTGAGTTTTTGAAAGCTCACCTCACACTTGTCCGACCATCTGAACTGGGCACCTTTCTGGGTCAACCTGGTCATCGGGGCTGCAATAGACGAAAGCCCCTCCACAGACCGACGGTAGTAGCCTGCCAATCCCAAGAAACTCCAAATCTCTGTAGCTGATGCTGGTCTAGGCCAGTTCTTGACTGCCTCAATCTTCTTCGGGTCCACCTGAATACCCTCTGCTGACACAACGTGACCCAAAAATGCTACTGAACTCAGCCAGAACTCGCACTTGGAGAACTTGGCATATAACTGACTATCCCTCAGAGTCTGAAGAACCACTCTAAGGTACTGCTCATGCTCCTCCTGGCTGCGGGAGTACACCAAAATATCATCAATAAAGACTATCACGAACAAGTCCAAATATGGCTTGAACACTCGGTTCATCAACTCCATGAATGCTGTTGGGACATTGGTCAACCCAAATGACATGACCAAGAACTCATAATGCCCATATCGAGTACGGAAAGCTGTCATAGGGACATCGGATTCCCTAATCCTCAACTGATGGTAGCCAGATCTCAAGTCTATCTTTGAAAATATCTTGGCACCCTGAAGCTAATCGAACAAATCATAAATCCTCGGCAGCGGATACTTATTATTTATTGTAACATTGCTCAATTACCGGTAATCAATGCACATCCTCATCGAACCATCCTCTTTCTTCACAAACAACACCGGCACATCCCAAAGCGAAACGCTGGGTCTAGTGAAACCCTTCTCAAGCAAATCCTGCAACTGATTCTTTAACTCTTTCAACTCTGGCAGGGCCATGCGATACGGCGGGGTAGAAATAGGCTGGGTAACCAGATCCAGATCAATACAAAATTCAATATCCCTTTCGGGCGGAATACTCGGCAGGTTTGAAGGAAAAATATTAGAGAACTCCCGAACAATAGGTATTGAATCAATAGAAGGGACCTCTGCACTGGAATCACGAACATCCGCCAGATAAGCTATACACCCCTTCTTGACCATGCGTCGAGCCTTCACATATGAGATAACACTGCGAGCAGACTAACCAGGAGTCCCTCTCCACTCTAAACGGGGCAAATCTAGTAAGGCTAAGGTCACGATCTTGGCATGGCAATCCTAGATAGCATGATACAGGGACAACCAGTCCATCCCTAATATGACATTGAAGTCGACCATGTCTAAAAGCAACAAATCAACACGGGTCTCAAGACCCCCCAATCACTACAACACATGAACGATGAACCCGGTCGACCACGATAGAATCACCCACCGGTGTAGACACATAAACATGAATAATCAATGCATCACTAGGCATGACCAGGTATGGTGCAAAATAAGATGACACATATGAATACGTAGACCCAAGGTCAAATAGCACTGAAGAATTTCTATCACAAACCAGAATAGTACCTGTGATGTCTGCATCTGAAGACTCAGCCTCTGGCCTGGCTGCTGGCTGGACTCCACCTCTGGCGGCCTAAGCTCCATCTCTATGACCTCTACCTCCAGCTCTACCACCCCTGCCTCTACCTCTAGCTGGCTGGACAGGCTGTGGAACCTTTGGTGCCTGAATCCTAGTACGAGAACTCTGATGTTGAAAGATGCTTGAAGCTCGAGGGAAAAATCTGACAATGTGACTTGGGTCACCACAAGCGTGGCAAGACCTCGATTGTTGTGGCTGAGCACCCCTCAACCTCGGGCAAGCCCTCCTGATGTGACCATGCTCACAACACTCATAGTATCCACGTAAATGCTATAGTTGAGGAAACTAGACTGACTCTGTTGACCTGAATGGCCACCTGAAGTACCATGAGTAACCTGGAGAGATGACTGAAAGGGCCTAGGAGGATGGCCTCTACCATAAGAACCTTTACCTCCTGACGAGGTACCACTGAATCTGCCTACATGACGGGGCCTCTTATCCGACCCATGACCACCTCCCTGTGGCAGAACCATCTCAACTCTACGACCCAAATTCGCCGCCTCCTGAAAAGTGATCTCACTCCCAGCCTGAGCCACTATACCCGGCTGACCTGCCACGACCGGCTGAACCTCTAGAACCTGAACCTAGGAAGCTACCTGCTCCAGAGTGCGTGTAGCAGGAGTCTGAACCCCTCTTCCAGCCTGAGGAGTGGCTGGTGCTACTGGAAGAAAACCCGCTCGAATGACACTCTCCAGGAATCCTACCAATAGGACTAGAGTGTCCTGAAGAACTGTGGTGGCCATGAACCCCTCTAGGACCTGAGTTGGGCCCACCGGGACTGATGTGGCTGGAACCTCCTCCTACAAATCAACCTGAGGCTCCGCAACTGGGGCTGCTACTGGGGACTCAAACTGCTGAGCGGTAGATGAAGAAGTGCAGATTCTCGCCATCTGCAAAAGAACAAAGTAGAATTTCAATCGGTGTTCGAGAAACAACACCGCACGACAAGAAAGAACAAATGTGAAGTTTTCCTAACTCTGTAGCCGCTGGGGGATAAATACAGACGTCTTCGTACCAATCCCTCAGACTCTACCAAGTTTGTCCATGAGTTATGAGACCTATGTAACCTAGTGCTCTGATACCAACTTGTCATGACCCGGATTTCTCACCCTCGGGAGTCGTGATGGCGCCTACTGATGAGAGCTAGACAAGCCAACCTTTAACTACCTTCGTTATTAACCAATTTACTTCTTTTAACAATTATCAATAATATCATAAAAATAGCGGAATAAGGTACAGAAGCGGAAGTCTTAAATTAAAGAATTTGAACAGCAATACGGAAAATAAACATAAGCCTCAACCTAAGAACTAGTGTCACATACTCACGAACTGCTAAGAATTACTACATACAAAAGTCTGAAAGAAAAATATAAGTTGTTTGTCTCGAATACAATGAGGCAACAAGCTAAAAAGAGAGAATAAGGGAGACACCGGGCCTGCGGACGTTTGCAAGGCTACCTCGGGTCTCGCTTGACTGAAGGCCTGCTCCTGTACTAATGCTGTTGCTACTCAAATGCTGCTCTAACACCGGGATCTGTGCAAAAGATCACAGATTGTAGCATCAGCATAACCGATCCCATGTGATGGTAAGTGCCTGGCCTAACCTTGGCGAGGTAGTGACGAGGCTAGGACCAGACTCCAGATAAACCTGTGCAGTTATATAATATGCGGCACAGAAATAACAAGAAATAATAAGTAAAATTGGGCAGGGGAAACATGCTCTGGGGATAGAAAATAAAAATAAAATATTAGGGATGAAAGAGTAAACATCTACAATCTAGCTCCTAACACAGAATAAAGCAAGTAAGACCACTTTCATGTCCAACTCATCTTGTTGCAGGCGTGCGATCCGAACCCATTTCATCATGACTCGTGGAAAGCATACCACCCGTTCTCATTTCAATCAATATCTTGTGGTAGGCGTACCACTCGCTCCCATTTCAATGTCATTTGTGGTACGCATACCACTCGCTCCCATTTCAATGTCACTTGTGGTAGGCGGACCACTCGCTCCCATTTCAATATCACTTGTGGTATGCGTACCACTCGCTCCCATTTTAATATCATTTGTGGTAGGCGTACCACTCACTCCCATTTCAATATATCATTTGTGGTAGGCGTACCACTCGCTCCCATTTTAATCCAATACAGTATCACAAAGAGAATCCCGGTAAAGGAACAAGATAATATAATGTTTTCCCGGCAAGGGAACAAGAATATCAAATCAACTAGCCCGGCAAGGGAGATCCAGCTATAACCAACCTTATTCAATTTCTACTTAACACAATTAACACCAATACTCAGTCTTAACTAAATATTTGTTTAGCATCAAAGGCCTTCAACCAAATTCTCATAGAATCAATTACGAATACAACAATTTAGCAATTTAGGACTCACGGTCATGCTCGACACCAACGTATAGATACTCGTCACCATGCCTATACGTCGTACAAAACACCAAAACAAGTAGCAAATATGACTCGACTCCTAATCCTTCAAGCTAAGGTTAAACCAAACACTTACCTCAACTTCCACGGCCAAATCAATCCACAACAACCGCTTTTCTTTTCGAATCCAGCTCCAACTCAATCAAATCTATACAAGAAGGACTTCATAATATCAATATAGGCTAAACAAATCAAACCCAATCCCTAAATATAGATTTCCAAGCTTTCTTCCTAAAAATTCCAAAATTGTCCCCGGGCCCGCTTGGCCAAAACATGAGGTTCGGACTAGAATTAATTCCCCTATTCATCCACGAGCCCGAATATATAATTTATTTTCAAATCCGACCCCAAAACGAGGTTTAACTCAAGAAAAAAGTAAAAAACCCTAACCCTACCCATTTCCCCAAATTTCTACCTTAGATTACATGTTTTAGGTCTAGGAATTCAAGAGATTTTGTTGGAAAATGAAGAAAACGAGTCTAAATTTACTTACCCAAGAAGTGTTGGTGTAATAGAGCTTCAATGGCTGCCTAAGGACCTTAAAGGAGAAGGGTTTTGTGAAAGCTTATGAAAATCCCGTCACTATTCTGTTTTGAAATTAAAATTATAACTGGGCGAAATTGCCCTTCGAATTCGCGGAAAGAGGGTCGCGTTCGCGAAGGGTAATCTGGGACGGGCATCGCGTTCGCGATAGGAAGGATGCGAACGCCAAGAGGAAAGGCTGGGGGGGGAGGGGTTCCAGAACTTGGCCTACGAGAACGCGCTGACCGTAATGCAAACGCAAAGAAGGGAACCTGCAACACTACGCGTTCGCGAGTGGGTGGATGTGAACACGAAGAGTAAAAGAGGGCCGAGTCCTCAGAGTCAACTAACTCTATGCGAACGCAAGGCTAGGATGCGAACGCGATGAAGGGAGAAATCATAGCTTCGCGAACGCGAAGAATGCTTTGCAAACGCGAAGAACAAAAGGGACCTGCACAGCTGAAGCAAAAACCTGCAATCTTTCTAAGTTCAAAACCACCCCCGAACACCTCCAAAACACTCCCGAGCCCTCGGGGCTCCTAACCAAATACGTACACTAACTCAACAATATCCTACGAACTTAATCGTGCGATCAAATTGCCAAAATAACATCAAGAACAAGGAATCAAACCTCAAAATCACTAGTTTCTCATCAAACTTCATAAACTTCCAAATTAAGAGTTTTAGGTCTGAAACACGTCAAACGACATCCTATTTCATCCAAACTTCACAGAAAGATCTTAAAATACATATAAGACCTGTACCGGGCACCGGAACCAAAATACGGGCCCGATACCAACACGTTCTAATCAATTTCCATTTCAATTTTCTTTAAAAAATTCAGAAAAACAATTTTACTCAAAAATTCATTTCTCGGGCTTGGAACCTCGAAATTCGATTCCGGGCATATGCCCGAGTCCCATATTTTTCTACGGACCCTCCGGGACCGTCAAATCACGGGTTCGGGTCTGTTTACCCAAATTGTTGACCAAGGTCAAACTTATTCATTTTAATGTCAAATTTTTAGCATTTTTCACATAATTTCACATTTGAGCTTTCCGGCTATGCGCTCGGACTGTGTACACAAATCGAGGCAACTAAAAATAAGGTTCTCAAGGACTCGAAAGCACGGAATGAGAAAGAAAATAGGTGATGACCCTTTGGGTCATCACATCGAGCACTCAGTTCCTCCCGAACGACTAGTTCGACACTTAGACATTTTAGAGGAATACTCACTACTAGAATTCCTGCAAAAAACGACCAAACTTTAGCGACCAAAGTTGGTCTGTCAAGAAAAGCGACCAAAGTGGGTTGCTAAACTGGTGAAAATAATAATTTTAAATAAATTAGCACCCAACATTGGTCGCAACTTGGTCAAAAATTTTGTTAAACTGTTGACCGCACTGGTCAGACTTGCTTGGTCAAAGAATTACTCATATTAGCGACCAAAGTTGGTCGCTTAATGGGACCCACTTATTAAATTTTAATAATTATAATATTATTCTAAGAAAATTATAAAATATAAATAAATAAAATTTAAAATTAGCGACCAAAGTTGGTCGCTACATAAAGAGTAAGCAGATTGAGGTCAACTTTGGTCGCTAATTTGGGATCCCGTTATAAAATTTTAATAATTATAATTTTATTTTAAAAAAACTATAAAATATAAATAAATATAATTCAACTTTAGCGACCATTGTTGGCCGCTCAGTAGAATATAGACCAACTTTGGTCGTTAACATGGGACCCAGTTCTAATGTTTAATAATAATATTAATATTTTAAATATTATATGAAAGATAAATAAATCTGATTTAAATTTAGCGTCCAACTTGGGTCGCTAATTTAAATTTATGTATATTTAGCAACCAAAGTTGGTCGCTATTTAGGTCAACATTGGTCAAAATTAAAAATCACTTTTGTATTTACTAAATAAATAATATAAATGTTAGCCGTTAACACTTTTGTAATACAAGGAATGAATAGTACTACGAAGCGTGCGTGTGTGTCTATATATATATATACACACTTACGCTATACTATGCACTAAGTATAAGTGTATTAGGTAATGTTATATCGAATATATCTTATATATAATATATATATACTTCACTATACTATGCACTAATTATAAGTGTATTAGGAAATATTATATCGAATGTAGCTATATATATATATATATATATATATATATATACTTACGCTATACTATGTACTAAGTATAAGTGTATTAGCAAATGTTATATCGAATGTAGCTTATATATATATAATTTATATATACTTAAGCTATACTATGCACTAAGTATAAGTGTATTAGCTAATGTTATATCGAATGTAGCTTATATATGTATAATATATATATACTTACGCTATACTATGCACTAAGTATAAGTGTATTAACTAATGTTATATCGAATGTAGCCTATATATATAATATATATACTTACGTCATACTATGCACTAATTATAAGTGTATTAGGTAATATTACAAGTGTGTGTATATATATATATATACACTTACGCTATACTATGCAATAAGTATAAGTGTATTAGGTAATATTATATCGAATATACCTTATATACTTACGTTATACTATGCACTAATTATGAGTGTATTAGGTAATATTATATCGAATATAGCTTATAAATATATAATATATATATATATATATACACAAAAATATATACACACACACTTACGCTATACTATGCACTACGTATAAGTGTATTAGCTAATGTTATGTAATGACCCGACCGGTCATTTTGAGCCATAGCGCATCGTTCAGCAGTCTGAGGCCATGAGCAGCTTCATTTCAGGTGTTATGACTTGTACGCGTGGTCGGAATTGAATTTCGGGAAGATCGGAGTTAATTTGGGAAGAGAATTCTCATTTCGGAAGCTTAAAGTTGAAAGAATGAACTAGGATTAGAATTTTGAGTAAACGACCTCGGAATCAGGATCTGAAGGTTCCACCAGGTTCGTATGATGATTTCGGACTTGGGCGTATGCCCGATTCCAATTTTGGATAACCCGGGAGTGTTTTGGCGCCTATTGTGGAAGTTAAAATTTTAGAAGGAATTTCATAAGTTTGGCTTAAGGTGCATTTCAGTGTTATCGATGTCTCTTTGGAATTTCGAGACTGGGAGTAGCTCCGTATGGTGATTCAGGAGTTGGGAGCGCAATCAGAAGTGAATTCGGAGGTCCGTAGGTTATTTTGAAGCCATTTGGCTAAAGATAGAAATTTGAAGGGTTTTGAGAAGTTTGACCGAGAGTTTGACTTTTTGATATCAGGGTCGGATTCCGATTCCGAAAGTTGGAGTAGGTCCGTAATGTAGAATATGACTTGTGTGCAAAATTTGAAGTCAATCGGACGTGATTTGATAGGTTTAAACATCGAAAGTAGAAGTTTGAAATTCTAAAGTTCATAAAGGTTAGATTGGAGGTCGATTCGTGGTTTTAGCATTGTTTGATATGATTTGAGGCCTCGAGCAAGTCCGTAATGTGTTTTGGGACTGATTGGTATGATTGGTTCGGGTCCCTGGGGCCTCGGGTGTGTTTCGGGTTGTATCCCGCTCTTATTTGATGTTTTAACATCGTTTCTTTGGACATAAAGGGTACCATATTAAGAAAATGAGCTTCAAATTAAGTTTTGATTATACCATTAGATCTGTATCATAATTACGGAGCTATAGCAAAAAGAATTGTCAAATTTGGACATCGTATGAGGGAGTTATGCTCATTTCCGTGTCGGAAAGAATTGCTGGTTTCTAGTATGAAGATTTGTTCTTCGCGAACGCAAGAGAGGTTCCGCGAATGTAAAGAAGGATTTTTGAGTTGACCGGTCAATGCAAAAAATTACCCTTCGCGAACGCGAAGGTCTCCCGCGAAAGCGATGATGGAATATCGCCTGGTCAGTATTTTAAATCGAAAATTTTAGTATTTTGGGCATATCTTGAGTTCTAGAGATCCGTTTGAGGTGATTTTCATGGCGTTGTTCTCGTATCAATAAGGGAGTAAATATCTGACCTTTATTAAGATGTTTCTCCTAGATAATTTCTGTTGGTTTCAATTTTTATCTATGTTTGGATGGTACAAATTGGGATTTTGAGCCCCAAAGTTGAAAAATGGTAAATCCTTATTTTGAGGGTCGATTCATGGACGAAATTGGATGAATTTCTGGGTATAGACCATATGAGTTATGGATAATTTTCAATAATTTTCACAATCCGGGCATATGGGCCCGAGGGGCATTTTTATCGACTTTTCGAGCAAAGTTGGGAATTGATATAAATTGAATTGTTATGAGTGTTTGAGCAAATATTAATGGGTTTACATAATTGTTGGCTAGTTTTGGAGTATTGTGCATCAATTCGAGTCTTCGGAAGGGCATGGAATGCCGGTTTTGGATCTTCGGAGCGAGGTGAGTCTCCTTTCTAACCTTGTAAGAGGGAATTGTCCCTATAGGTCAAATAATTGATTATGTGCTCCTATTTGCGGGAGCTACATACGCACGAGGTGACGAGAGTCCGTGCGTAGCTACTATTATACTATTATCCGGGTAGTTAGGACCCAAAAATATGTTATACTTGGATTATTTATGAACCCATTGATAGCTTGAATTGCTTAAATCACATTGAATTAGTAAGTGAATTTCTAAAAGGATTAAACTTCATTTCTTAAAATTTGTTAAAGGAGAATTGATTTTAATTGGATAAATATTCCCCGATAAGTTCTTAATTGACTGATTGAGCATGTATCCCTATGTGTACCTGCGTTGCATGCATGATTCGCGAGCAGGGTATGTGTTTATTTATGGAACGAGCCGAACTCCTTGGCAGATTAAATAGATGGTTCGGGCCATTCGACCCTTGGCAGTGCACAGTTTACATTTCTGTTGGATTGGGCCGTCGCGTCGGTGTGATTTGCACATGTTATTTGTCGCTTGAGAATTTTAAATGTGAAATTGCCCTTCGTGGCTTGATATAAATTGATAAGATAATAAAGAGTAAACTTGAAAATCCTTGATTATTTGTTGAAGGTGTTTACCTGTTTTTCGGCTTCGTGAATTAGAACAGCTATATTAATCTATGATTTTCTCACATGGTTAGTATATTGTCAATTGACCCCTAGTAAGTGTCGAAGTTGACCATCTCGTCTCTACTTCTTCAAGGTTAGGCGGGATACTCATTGAGTACACGTTGTTTACGTACTCATACTATACTTTTGTTGCACAGGTATATGTATTTCTAGCAGCCTAGTGGGCGTAGCAGCGCAGATGATTCTGGGACTAGGAGAGTTGCATTGTTCGAGGCGACCTGCATCTAGTGTAGTCTCTTTCGGTATATTGTACTTGTTTCCTATCCACTGTATTTCGGACGGATGTTGTATTATATTTCCCTATCGGTAGATGCTCATGAACTTGTGACACCGGGTTTTGGGAGGATTTTGGATTATTCAGTATTAAGTCCTTTATTGACTTTACGTTCATTGTTTTTGTGAAATCTCTATTGTTTAATATTCAATGTATAAGAAGAATGATTTCCGCAAATACTAAAACTGGAATTTGATTATGCATTCTTGCTTGGCTTTCCTGACAGCGATGTCCGGCGCCACCACGACCATTAGTGGATTTTGGGTCGTGACATGTTATATCGAATGTAGCTTATATATATATATAATATATATACTTACGCTTTACTATACACTAAGTATAAGTGTATTAGCTAATGTTATGTCGAATATATATACTTACGCTATACTATATCTACACACATATATATATATCTTAAAATGAATTAAAATTTTAAGTTTATACTATATATGTACATAATTTTAAATTGAACTAAAAATAATTTATTTTCGTTTTATATATATCGACCAACTTTGGTCACCATTTTGGTCAAATGTTCAAAAAGTGGCAACCAACTTTGGTCTCTATTTTGGTCAAAATAGTCAATACTTATTGGCTACCAAATATAGCGACCAAAGTTGGTCGCTATTTTTAAATCCAGAGTCATAATCGGGTTTACCCTCCCAATGTCTTATTTTCTTACCAAAAATTTTCCAAACTCTCTCTCAACATATTCTCCTCTCCTTCTCTATTTCCCTTACACAAATCAATCCCCCACCCCTAGCCACTATTGCCGGAGCCGCTACCGCCGCTGCCACTATCGCCGGAGCCGCCGCTACCACTGTCGCTGGAGCCGCTGTCCCCCACCCCTTTCCACCACTGCTTTTTAATCATCCTTTTAATCTACCAAGGTTAGCAATCTACCTTTTTAGCCTTTTAATTTTTAATTTTTGCTATATAATTTTATGTAATTTTTCAGAATTTTTGTCTATTTAGTATTAGGGTTTTTGGTTTGAACTACATTAGATTTATGAAATTAAGGTAGAAATTATGATCTTTTAGTTCTTGTATTAATTTATATTGGGTTAAATTGTGAAAAGAAATAATTCATACATTAGCAATACCTAAATAAGAGTACCTGTAAATACATTGTCCTAAATAAGAATACATTATAAATACTTGAATTAACTAAATTAATTTGTTCTTGCTTTATTTATATAGATGGAACATCGTACTTGGATGTACAATAAAAATTATCCTAATCGGCGGGGATTGAATGAGGATTTTCTAGAAGGGGTTGATGAATTTATTAGACATGCAATGTCACTTCCGCCATATATAAATCAAGGAGTAATTAGGTGCCCTTGTGTTAGGTGCGACTGTATGAAGTTCGGAAAACTGGAGGAAGTTAAGGTTCATCTTTATAGTAAGGGGTTTATAGCGAATTACTTTGTGTGGACTAGTCATGGATAGATCAATGGTAGCCATGGGATATTTCATAACATGGTTGTGGGTGAAAGTAGTAGGTCGGTGGAGAATACAAATCGTGATTCTAGAATTCATGATATGGTTGTGGATGCTTTTGGGACGCACTTTGGGGGTGAGCCCAATGAAAATGTTGAACAAACTCCTAATGATGACGCAAAACGTTTTTATGAAGCTTTAGAGGAAGCTAGTCGTCCACTATGTAACGGAAGTTTGCAGTCTGAGTTGTCTGTTGCAGTTAGACTACTAAGTATGAAATCTGATTGGAATATTTCTCAAGGAGCCATGGACTCCTTCATTGACCTTATGCGTGAACTAGTTGGCCCTGATATCGAATTACCTGATGATTTCTACAAGGAAAAGAGATTAGTTTCTAAGTTAGGACTTTCGTCAATGAGAATTGATTGTTGTGAAGATGGTTGCATGCTATATTATAAAGATGATGCAGGTTTGGACAGTTGTAAATTTTGCGAAAAGCCTCATGTCAAGAGGCTTTCCAGTGGGAATATGGTCGCTATCAAGTCGATGCATTATTTACCTCTTATACCTAGGTTAAAGAGGTTATATGCGTCGATGAGTTCTGCTCCTCATATGAGATGGCACTTTGAAAATAGAAGACCACCTGGTGTTATGTGTCTTCCTTCAGATAGAGAAGCTTGGAAGCACTTTGATAGGACATATCCAGATTTTGCTAGTGAACCAAGGAATGTTCGATTAGGTCTGTGTGCAGATGGCTTCACGCCTTTTTCTATATCTGCCACACCATATTCACGTTGGCCTGTCTTTCTTACACCTTATAATCTACCAACCGAGTTGTGCATGACTAGTCCATATATATTCTTAAATTGTATTATCCCTGGTCCACGTAATCCGAAAAGTTTTATCGATGTATATTTGCTACCTTTGATTGATGAGCTAAAACAATTGTGGTACGATGGTGTTGAAACATATGACATATCAACCGAGCAAAATTTCATTTTGCATGCTAATTTAATGCGGACAATTAACGATTTTCCTGCGTATGGAATGTTGTCTGGGTGGATGACTGCTGGGAAGCTAGCTTGTCCTTACTGCATGGAAAATAGTAAAGCATTCACTTTGAAATATGGCCGAAAGCAATCATGGTTTGATTGTCATCGTGAATTCTTGCCTCCTGATCATGAATTTAGAAGGATGAAAAATGCATTCAAAAAGAATAAAATGGAATATGATTTCCCACCTCCGATACTTTCAGGTGAGGAAATTTGGGAGAGGGTCCAGAACTTCAGTAAAGTTACTGAAACTCCACCTTATAGATTCCCCGGATACGGTGTTACTCATAATTGGACGATACAGAGTATATTTTGGGAGTTGCCTTATTGGAAGGATAATCTTCTCTGTCACAACCTTGATGTCATGCATATTGAGAAGAACTATTTTGACAATTTGTTCAACACAGTGATGGATGTTAAAGGTAAGACAAAGGATAACTCGAAGGCTAGAATGGACTTACAAGAATATTGCAGGTAGCCTGAATTATACTTGCAGACATCAAATAATAGTAAGGTGTTCAAGCCCAAAGCAAATTACACATTCACTTTGGAGGAAAGACGGCAAATTTGTGATTGGGTAACGAAATTGTAGATGCCTGAGGGTTATGCGTCGAATTTTGGGGAAAAAATTGATATGGAGGTAGGGAAGTTGAGCCATTTGAAATGTCATGACTGTCATGTTTTCATGGAGACCTTAGTTCCTATTGCATTTTTTGGTTTGCCTGAATGAATCTGGAAACCCATCATAGAGATTAGTTTGTTTTTCAAAGACTTGTGTTCTTTCACATTAAGGGAAGAAAACCTACTCCGGATGGATCAGAACATTCGTGTAACTTATACTAAGAGGGAAAAGATATTTCCATGTGGGTTTTTTGATGTGATGGAACACCTTACAATCCACCTTGTACACGAGGAACGACTTGGAGGGCCTGTTCAATGCAGATGGATATATCCTTTTGAGAGGTAATATTTTAGGTTTGATGTAATTTTCTGTTTTAATTTAAACAAATGTTCTTGGCTAACCTGAAATTATGTAGGACAATTGGCAAATGCAAATAATTTGTTAAGCAGAGGAATAGGATTGAAGGATCTATATGCGAAGCTTATCTTGCGAAGGAAACTACCCATTTTTGTTCTTATTATTTTCAGAGTAATGTGCCATGTGCTAGGGATAGGCCCAACAGGCACACGATCGACCTTAGGAATGATCCATTATATCCGCCTATGTCATATTCAATCAACCAGGCCGATGTTCTAAGGATGTTATAAAGAGAAGTTTGAGTGATATAGAGTACAAGTCAGCTACACTTCACGTGTTGCTAAATTGTCCCGAAATTGTACCATATCTCAAGTAAGTATTGATTTAGTAGTTATCAAAATCTAAACTGTGATTACATCTCTATGCAACTACTAAAAATATTTGATGTGTCATAGTCACTTTGTGGGTCAATTTGGCCATGATGCTGTAAATATA
The DNA here is from genome assembly GCA_026770625.1 of Nicotiana glauca. Lineage (NCBI taxonomy): Eukaryota > Viridiplantae > Streptophyta > Magnoliopsida > Solanales > Solanaceae > Nicotiana > Nicotiana glauca. The sequence goes on along the minus strand of MU680294.1, from coordinate 1,780 downwards.
CGAGATTTGATACGTGGTTCAAACAATTTGTAAGTTTCTCCTTAAAATATTCTAAAACTATGTAGGTAAACAATGTTTGGAAGTTATGCTAACTTATGAATTTATTTAACGATTTGTAGGTAAATGATCCAAATAATGGTGTAAATCAGTTTTTGAAAGATGTATCTTGGGGACCTGGGATTGAGGTCACAACCATGTCTAAGTACGTTGTGAATGGTTATAAGTTTCATACAAGGGATTGCTCTAAAAATAAAAATAACAACAACAGTGGGGTGTGGGTTCAAGGTGGTGATGGCAACCAAGATGGAGATATTGATTATTATGGTGTGCTTAAAGAAATAATAGAACTAGAATATACATGTTTGCCAAATAAGAAATTGATACTCTTTAGATGCAAGTGGTTTGACCCACATCTAACAAGAGGTACAAGAGTACACAATAAATAAAACATAATTGAGGTTAATCATACGAGGGAGTATGATCGCTATGATCCTTTCATAATTGCACATAATGTTAGGCAAGTGTATTATGCTCCTTATACATTGCGGCGGAATAAGTCTGATTGGTGGGTTGTAATAAAAACTAAGCCTGTGGATAGGGTAGAAGTCAAGAATGTGTTAGATGTTGCATATCAAAACGATATCTACAGGTGTTCACCAAATAGTGGACGAAGTTTTAGAAAATGATTTGGAACATCCTGAACACATATTGGAAGAAGTTAATATAGATGAAGTAAGAATTATAGAAAAAGAGAAAGAAGAATCAACTGATGAAGCTCAAACTAGTGAGGAAGAAGAATTCTCGGACGAGGAACTATACGTCGATCAACTTTAAAAAGTTGGTTTCTTTAATAACTCTTATTTATAGCTAGTTTCTTTATATTTCAATCTAACTATGTATTATATTATGCAGATGACATGCAAGGGTCGAGGTAAAAGTGATCTACTGGTTCTCGGGGTCGAGAAAAGGCTAGGAAACAAAAGAGGAGGGTAGAAGATACTACTCAATCCCTTCCTGCCTCTTCACAGATGCCTGTGCCTATGGCTGCGCCTCCAACCCAGGGCTATTCTGAGCTTCCAGCGCATCACCAGCCCTACACCTTCGTGTAGACACCTGGTCTTTCTTCACAGGGCCATAGGACTATATGACCTACATACAGTCCACCTGTATCACTACCACATAGATCGCATCCATCAGCAGCTCATGGATCGCATCGATCCATGTCACATCCACATGGATCACAGCCATCCATGTCACAGCCATTCAGGTCACAGCTATTGTGTATCATCCACTTGCACCCCATACAGCTATGTCGCACTCCCAAGGCTCGCATTCCCAGGGCTCGCATCCATCTTCATCTAGGACTCCATATATTGCAGGCCTTCGCCTGCGAGATACTAGCTCTGACCCCCCTACACCTTCCACACATGCCTCCGATGTACATGCTTCGGACAATGATGCTGATGATGACGAGGAGGTGCATTATGATGAATATGGCAGGATCATCATAGTCACTGAGGGTGACGGGTAAGAGTTATTTGTTATTTTTAATTTTTTTGTTTTGTACAGTTTTACTAAGATATTAATGTATTTTTTTAATTAAATTGAAGGTTCATCCCTATTAATATTACTACAAGGATCATCACCAAAGCCACCAGAAAGCTTTATGATGGTCCTTATGCGAGAATTCCCATTCGCTCTCAATGAGGCAATCTTCAATCAATTTAAGGTATAAATGTTCTTTTAAGTAGTATAATTATTTATATTTATGATATTTCCA
>MU680293.1:24333-49189 GCA_026770625.1 Nicotiana glauca | reverse complement strand
TTAATTGGAAAAACTCCCCGTTCGCCCGCTTTTGCCCCTCGGGGTGGGGGCGAGCCGAAAGGAGGTGTGACAGTTGGGTATACGCTTCCTCTCCCCTACGTAGTGACAGATTTCTTTCGCTTTTATGAAGTGTGCTCGGCTCAACTTTCACCATACGCGTACAAACTTTTCCTAATGCTTTCTCAAGTACACGGAGCTCGCTGGTCGAGAGGTCACTTTGGGGCACATGCTTAATATTTTTTCCTCTCAACTTATTTGAGGCACGATGATCGATATGCTTCACCGAGGAACAAAGAGTTTGGTGGTGAAGATAGATGATAAGGCTAATCGCCACTTCTGGGAAACCTACTTTTACGTGTGTACTGAGCACCTTGTAGCAGACCTGGTGGTGTTCCCCGAGAGGTGGAACTTTGCACGTAAGTTTTCCTCTATTTACTTTTTGATTCCTTTCGAGGTGGTGGCCAATCATTTTTCTTTAGGTAGCATTGCTAATTTGTTTTTGATTTTGCAGTCGAGAGACTGCCTCCCCCGCCGATTGGCGACATTCCTGAGTGGGTAAACGCCATTCTTTTCCATACAGCGGGGGTCCGCGGGTGGGCATCCTTCTATGAGAAATACAGGCGTAAGCCTCTCGCTGGTGAGTCGGCATGCTCTTTCTTTTGTAAGGTCCAATTTTGTTGTCATATGACCATTTTTCTTTGTTGGTAGGGAGAACGCGGAGAACGAGGGATCCTCCTCTCGCATTCCATCAACCGACACTGTTTACCCATCCTGCACCGAGGTCTGCTACACAACCTGTATCGAGGGTCGCTAACCAGTCTACGCTTGCGGGTTTCAGACGCGGTGGCTACTTCTCAACCTAAGACTCCGGTTCCTACTGCCCGTTCCACAGGCGAGTCGTCCCGTCTAAGTAGTGGAGAAAGCCCATCGAAGAGATGATAGGTGGACCTGAAGGTGGCGCCTTTAGCCGAAACATCATTGGGGGTCGACCTTTACCTGAGTACACTCGATGTTGGCGGTGATGCCAGTGGTGATGTTGCTCCGATCATAGAGGTTGCACCGATTATGAGAGATCAGCAAGCTGAAGTGGTGGGGAGATAGAGTCTCGAGGCTGCCACACTGTCTCGAGATGCCACTTGACTTATCGGCCGGTCCTCACTTCTTCTCAGATCGAAGAGAGGGGGAAAGGCGTCATGGTTGATGACTACGAATCCGAGTCCGACCTTGATCCTGATGACGTTAGGATGTTCAAGGAGGGCTTCACCCAGACCGTGGTAACGGCGAGGGGTCCTTCTCGAATACTTGAGATTTCATCGGACCTCAATATTTTGCAAGACACGATGGATTTTGTGGCGGCAATTTGATCTCTTGTGCTCGGCCGCAGAGAGTGGAGCTCTTTAGGACGTTAGCGACACCGAGCTTTCACGGGGTGTAGTCGCGATGGGCCTAAGGGTGAGTTTCTTTCTGTACGTTTCCCCGTGTTTGTTGTTGTGTTGTTTTTCTTTTAGTTTAATTTTGGTCTTTATCGACTCTCACTCTCTTTGTCTTCAGTCTTACGTGCTGGAGGTCGAGAGTGCTCGCAGGGCGGAGACTCGGGCCAAGATCTTTCTGACGATGCTTGAGAAGTATAAGCGGTATCGCAATAGGTGTCATGAGATGCACGAGCGGCTCAGGGCGAGTGCCGATACCCAATCCCTCGGAGAGGAGTTGGAAAAGCAGGACCAGGAACTGATGCAGTCCTTCTGCAGGTGTAGTGAGATCGAGGAGCTACTTCATGCAAAGTAGGGGTGTCAATGGTTCGGTTCGGCCGGTTATTTTATAAAATTTGTACCATACCAATTTTTCGGTTATTCTATTATGTCAAGCCAAAATTAGACTTTTCGAAACCATCCCAATCATGTCGGTTTCTCTTCGATATCGGTACGGTTCGATTAATTTTTGGTATTTTTTTAATATCATATAAAATTCAGCAGTAGAAGTAGAATGCAATAACATACGTTCTTTTATAGGACTAGCAAAACTCTCTAGACATTTTTACTGTTTAAATGGTGATGAATTTAAAAAAATTGGCTAGAGTATAGATCCATCAACTATTCTACAACAACGTAAAAGAATTCAAACAAAGGCAAAGAAAATATAAATCACACGAGTTGAAAGATATACCAAGCTATGACTTAGGAATAAAGTCTTTAGAAGATCAAATATTCAAAAAGATAAATCTAAATTTTATGAAAGGAAGCATATTCAATATATTGTAGTTTGCTACTCATAATCGCTAGAATACTTTATGTCTTGCTAATAAAGATACTTGAAATAACTTCGTTTAAGTAGAAGTAGCATAGTAGGTTTTAGGAATTAGTATTTTAAATTTAATTACTTGTTGGCTTGCAATAGTTTTCATAATTCCAAGGCCCAAAGAAAATTTAATGCATTATTATTTTTAAAATTACTAAATAAATATATTTTCTACATGTAAAATTTATTCGGTATAGTTCGATATTTTTTTTTGATTAACCCTAATTATCTGTGCGGTTATAGATTTATATAAAAACCTACGGTTTCTTAAAAGGAAACCTAAAAATCGATTCGGTATGGTACGGATCGATCGATTTAGTCGGATTTCGAATATCCATTGACACCCCTAGTGCAAAGGATGAAGAACTTGAGTTGGGAAAGGGGGTCGCTGCGGAGTGTGAATATATCCAGCGAAGGTGCTATCGTGGCAATCTGAGCTTGATAAGAATGCCGCCATAGTCGAAGGTCTTGAGTGCATAATGGATGGGGAAGTTGGTCGAGCTGGAGAGGAAACTGTCCGAGTTGGAGAACGCGGAGAATGCTAGGCGTCAGATTCATCAAGGGCGGCGACATTGGAGGACACTATCCGTGTCCTTCAATCAGAGCAGGAATCCGAAAAGGCAACGACCACGCTAAGGGAGGTGAGGCTTGAAAAGTGCATCGGCGAGATTGACTGGGATGCTTCAAATTTGGGATATCGGGTTGCCATCCTAGAGGTTGAAAAGGCGCAATTGCTGGCCCAAGTTAGATCTGCCTCTGCCGTTGTTCCTCGCCACCTGCATGAGTTTTAAAATGAAATTCTACATTTTGAGGCCTTAAAAACCTCTCTTAGCATCACCTTGTTTTGCGTGCGCAGTTCGGGCGCGTAGCCGAAAAGCGTAAATGTGAAAATTTGTGAAAAATGATAAGTTTTGACTATAAAATAAATTAATTTGACTTCGGTCAATATTTTGAATAAACGGATCTGGACCCGTGATTTAACGGTCCAGGAGGGTCCGTAGAAAAATATAGGACTTGGGTGTATGCCCGGAATCGAATTCCGAGGTCCCAAGCCCAAGGAATGAATTTTTGAAAGAAATTATTTTCTGAAATTATTTATAAGGTTTGGAAATGAATTTTGATTAGAACATGTTGGAATCGGGCACGTATTTTAGTTTCAAAGCCCGATACATCTCTTATATATGATTAAAGATAATTCTGTGAAGTTTGGAAAGAAACGGAATCCACTTGACGTGATTCGGACCTTAAATGCAAATTTGATGTTTAAAGAAGTTTTGAGAAATTTCATTGATCTTGAGGCTTAATTCGATATTCATGATGTTATTTTGGTGATTTGAGTACACAAACAAGTCCGTAGGATGTTTTTGAGGTTGTGTGCCCGAGGGCTCGGGTGAGTTTTGGATAGGCCACGGGGTAAAATTTTGGACTTAAGAAATTGGAGGCATGCAGGCTTCGCATTTCCCAAAACCCCCTCGCAATTCCCAGGTTCGCATTTTCCAAACATTTTTCGCAATTACCAGGCTTGTTCGCATTTCCCAAACTTTCTTCGCAATTCCCAGGTACGCATTTCCCAAATATTTTTCGCAATTACCAAGCTTGTTCTCATTTCCCAAACTTTCTTCGCAATTCCCAGGTTCGCATTTCCCAAACTTTTTTCGCAATTACCAGGCTTGTTGGTATTTCCCAAACTTTCTTCGCAATTCCCAAACTTTCTTTGCAATTCCCAAATATTTTTCGCAATTCCCAGGCTTGTTCGTATTTTCCAAACTTTTTTTGCAATTCCGAGGTTCGCATTTCCCAAACTCTTTTCGCAATTCCCAAGCCAGCAGAGGTTAGTTCGCAATTCCCATATCAGAGAGATGCAACTTTTATACTTAGACGATTTTAAACCCATTTTTCATATTCTCTCAAAACCTAAAAACACTTAGGCGATTTTTCAAGGATTTCTCTTTCTCCAAATCAATTGTAAGTTATTTTTAACTAACTTCCTTCAATTCTTAACATATTTTAACATGATTTCAACCTAAAATCAAAGATTTTCATGGGGGAGATTGGGTGTTTTTGGTAGAACCTAGGTTTTTCAAAAATTGGGGATTTGGATCTCAATTTGATGTCCGATTTTAAAACAAATTATATATTTGAGTTCATGTGGGAATGGGTAATCGGTTTTTGGTTCGAACCTCGGGTTTTGACTATGGGTCCGGGGGTGAATTTTTGACTTTTTTGGGTAAAACTTTGGAAAGCTCATTTTCATGCATTGGTGTTGATTCATTTAGCGTTTATTGATGTAATTAAGTAATTTGTAATTAGATACAAGTGAATTGGCGGTGACTTGAGTTGTGTTCAAGGCATCGAGGTAAGTGTTTGGTCTAACTTTAACTTGAGGGATTAGAAGTCGAGTCCTATTTGCTACGTGATTATTGTTGAGTACGACGTATAGGCATGATGACAAGTATCTATATGTTGGTGTCTAGCATGACCGTGGGTCTTATAATGTGGTTTTCATGATTTCGTTGAATAATCTATACTTTAGAAGTGATTTCTATTTGTTGTGAAAAGTTAAGGAAGTAATTTTGACTTTTGAACATTGTGGAGCAATGGCTCAAGTTATATTACGAATTTGTGAAAGTAAGTGAGTTGATTTAACCCTTTGGAGCATTGGCTCAAGTGGTAAAGCGAGTTGTGAAGTAAAAGTAAAAAGATAAAGAATTATTAAATTGTTCCCTTGCTGGGATATTATTGCTTATTTGGTTATCTCCCTTGCCAGGATGTTGATATTGTTGATGCTTGATGTTCTAAACGTCAATACCACACAGGGGGGGGGGGAGAGGTGATTTGTGTGGTACCCAATTTTCGCTTTAGAAGAACCTGGTTCTTCTAGGTGTACTTACTACTACTGTTTGCAAAATTAAGAGTATATAAAATAAAGAACATAGAGATTTTTACGTGAAAAATACCTGGCTCAAAAGGTAAAAAAATCACGACCTACTCAGTAGGATTTTTCCAATCTTCCACTAAAATCACTGAGCCAAAACAGCATTTACAAAACTCTTATAAACCTAAGGATTAAACTCTAATCTCAGTGTGGCACACAACCTCAAATGTTGCGACACCTTCAAGTTAACTCTAACTTGAATACTCAAAGTACCTAATACAATTGCTTCTATGAAAGCTGGAAAGGTACACGTTTAAACCACCTACTACAATTGAACTAGAATAAGAATAAACACAATGGAATTGGTTCTTCTATCTTCTCCAAGTAGCTTCAGGAATGCACACTTGAATCTCACATAAATTGCTTGCAAAATTTCCTCGCTCTTTTTATCTCAATTTAGTTTAACTTCTGCATTTGTGCAATGCATGTACAAGAGAACAATCATTGTTATTTAATGAGTTAGTAATCAGAGTTTGATTGAGACTCAATTGCTGATCTTCTATCGAAGTTGAGTCCTTGAACAATACAAACTCCAACCCTATCCTTTATTCAGATTGTGTCATCTTCCCATGAGAAGACTTTCTCTCCTCATCCAATATGCAACCTTTTTTATTAGTTCAGGAGATATTGTTGCTTGATCACTGAGACTTATCTCTTTCACGTGTATCTCACATGTCTAGGTTGATAAATACTGTGCCTCGCATGATGGACCTGGTCCATGACTGAGTTCATTTATCATTCTTCAAAACTTCACCTGAACTTGGGCCAACAAAATTCCCCTTTTTGATGATGACAAACTATGTGCTTTTATGGATCAAAAAATCTGTAAGAACTCAGCTTAACCATCAACACTTAACTTAGAATTTTAACTTATCATCAAGGACCAGGTTTAATTAGGTTATAAATATCACATTATTCAGAATAAAGATTAAAGCACAATATATCTTCCCCCTTTTGACACCATCGAAAAGTTGCATACATTGTGAATCCCAGATATAAGTAATTACTCATGGCCACTTGGGCAACTGCAAGTGAAAACATGTATTAAATCATCAATAATTAACAAACACATTCAAACTATTGAGAACAAAATCTTCCTAGAATAAGAGAAACAACAGTTGTCATTGATAAAATATGTTTCCACCAACAAACCACAAAAAGAAAGAAAGAAAACTTCTAAATCATGAGCAAAAAAATAGAAAAAGTCCCTAATCTGGGTCACTGGGGGTACTAGACTGGTTCAAAAGACAACAATTGGAGGACCTAAGGCTTGGAGGAACTAGAGGGCTGGATTTGGAGAAGGTTGAGCATATTCTGAAGCATCCCATCACTTTTCTCCTTTTCTTTTGCTAGCTCAGCTCTAAGGCCATCTCTTTCAGTTTCCAATTCTGCAACATGAGCCTGAAGCCTAGCAATTCCAGCATCCTTAGTTCCACACTCTTGAACCAAAGCCCTAACCTTGCTATTCACAATTGTAGATGAACCAGGTTCAACTGGAATGGCATTGACATGATAGTCACAAGCCAATAAGGTCTTAACACCAAAATGCTCCTTGCTTGATGCCATCTCTCATTTCTTCAAAGGCACCCTTAGCCTGTCCAGCATAGTAGTCAGTATGAACCCATATGGAGTTGCATGTGCCTTGGAGCCATTAATGACCCTGTCTAGTAATTTGATAATGAAAGCAAGCCAATTTATCTGCATTCCTCTCACAAGGCACTCCATAAGAACCAGGTCCATGTAGTTAGCAGTATGTCTCCTCTCTTGTCTGTGCAGCATGCACTTGATTACAAATTCAAACAAGACCTTATGCTCAGTTCTCATCTCACTTTCCTGCACAAACTTGGCTTCAGGTACATCTTCAGCAGTTGCAGCATCACAAAAATTCCTAGTGATTTGAAGAGCAGTAGAGAGAGAATCTACACATGGCCACCTTTGCCTTGTATAATCATCATACCCTTCACTAGGTATGTCTAGAATCTCACCCAGTTTGATTGTATTAAACTCCACTTTTACACCCTTCACCAGGCTGGAGACTACCCCATTTTTCACAGTGGCATTCACCATAAACTCAATCAATTCATTCATAGCCAGCCTCCCATCCATCTCAAGGACCAAGTCCTTCCAACCTTGTGCAACCAGGGCATCCACCAATTTTCTCATACTTGGCTCATCCAGATCTCTCAATAGTCTTCCTTTCAAAAAAATTCTTCTGCCAAATATGGCAAACCTGTCTTGTTCCTTCTAAGATTCCTCTTTTTCTTCTCCACTTTTCATCTTCTTTAACAATTTTCTTTTGTTTACCCTTCATAACAGACCTAGTTCTTTTGGCTAAAGAAGATTCAGCAGGTACATGTACAGAGGAAGACTTCTTGAAAGAAGTCTTGGAACTTTTTAGTTTGGGTGTTGGAACCTCTTCAGTTGTTCCTCTTTCTTGATAGATCAATTCCATCTCCTCCTCTTCTTCTTCTTCTTCTGCAACCTCAAAACTCTCCACAACCTTTGCGTTTCCCTTCTCCCTCTTTTTCTTCTTGCTTTCTTCCAGAGCTTTCTGTAATTCTGCTTCACTTTGTTTGACCCTGCTCCTGGTAGCGCTTCCCTTAGGTACTGAAGGGATAGTAGGTTTTGGGGATGAAATTTTGCTTTTCTTGGTTGTCTTGGAAGCAGTAGGAGCCTTTTGTGAAGAAGCTTTGCGCTTCTTTGGATAATAACTGGGCCCAAGCTTCTTCAGAAGATCAGCCAGAGTTTCCTCAGCAGATGAACCAGGTTCATTTTGTTGCTTTCTTAGATTAACAAGCCCTTCAGCCGCCTCCCCAGAACCACTTTCCCTTGACTTGTTGCCACCTTATTCAACACCTCCACAGATAGCCAATACTTTTTCTTTCTTATTTCCCCTCACATCACCACTTACTCCCTTTCTCTCGTTTTCTTTCTTTTTACCTCTGCTTCTACTAGAATCAGCCCTCTTTACATCTATAACAGGGCCAACCAAGACAAACCTATTTTCTACACTTTCAACCACATCAGAGAATACCAAGCAAGAATTTACCTCACCAGGGGTTTCTTGAATATTTTTCAGTGTCAGAAGACCTATGTTCTTCACTTTTTCTGGCAAAAATAAAATCATCAGACTCAAAGCTTGAGTCATATTCTTGAGCATGACTTTTCTTCCTCTGGCTAACCTTTAGTTTCTCACTTAAAGCTTTCCTTAAAGCTCCAGAAGCTACAGTTTTTCTAGCTAGCATTTTCTGCCTACGAAACCTAGGTTTTGGGTTTGCAATAGGAGGAGTAGATGAGGATGTGTTAGAGGGAGATGCTGGTGGGGGAGAGCCAGGATTATCTTGGATATTAGTCATGGTGGATGGTTTCTTGAAAAAATTGGGAATTTTGGAGAGAAGAAGGGAGATTAGAACTAGAGAGGAGTTTTGACGGTTATTGACTAATGAAGGAGAGGTGTGGAGTATTTAAAGGTGATTAGACTTAAATGCAGTAACGACAAATTTTTCAAGGGTCAACTAGAAGTCTAATCAAGGTATAATTCCGGTCTCTTAGTGATTATTAGGCATCACTAGATTTTAGGCAACAATCCCATTTTTTAGAGTTCTAGGGGAACGAAACTGGTTCAATACTCAACGGATATAATTTCTGAGAATTTGATGAATGTAGGACTTCTACTCATGATTGGAAAAATAATCTTTCTAATTGTGCAGAGTATAGTAAACATACCTAAGCTTTTCATATGAACACATACTGATGAACCAGGTTCTTCATATAGAACTCTCTTGAACATGCCTCAAATGCCAAAATAGAAGAAACTTTGTAAGAGATTAGTGAATCATATATATACACACGTCACAGGAGTATACTAATTAAAGTATGAAACTGAGTAAGAATTGATCTAGATATTTACACAAAGTTAGAACTCCTAACCAAAAAAAATATTATTTTTTTAAAAAAAATTAATTTTTTTTCATTGTGCATTCTGAACTGGACCTATTAGGTGATCTTAATCATCCCTAATTCCAACCTGTTCCTCTCAAAGTTTTCTCTACTCAGTGCTTTAGTGAAAATATCAGCTATTTGTTTATCAGTAGCACATAATTCTATTGAAATCGATCCTTTCTCATAGTTATCTCTTAAGAAGTGGTGTCTAACATCTATGTGCTTAGTTCTCTTATGATGAACATGGTTCTTTGTCATACTTATAGTACTATTGTTATCATAGAATATTGGAATACTTCCCACTTCAATTCCAAAATCTACTAGATGTTGTTTGATCCATAGCAATTGAGCACAACAAGAAGCAACGGTCACATACTCAGCTTCAGTAGTAGATAGGGCCACAACATTTTACTTTTTGGTAGCCCATGACACAAGGCATGAACCAAGGAAGTGTGCCATACCTGAGGTGTTTTTCCTGTCCACTAAGAATCCTACATAGTCAGCATTAGAATATCCTACTAGATCAAAATTACTACCTTTAGGATACCAAAGGCACATATCAGTGGCGCCTTTCAGATATCTCAGTATCCTCTTGACAGCAGTCAAGTGATACTCTTTTGGATTTGCCTGAAAACGAGCACAAAGCCCTACACTGAAAACAATCTCAGGTCTGCTGGCAGTAAGATACAAGAGTGAACCAATCATACCCCTATACAACTTTTGATCAACTGATGAACCAGGTTCATCAACATCTAATTTAGTGGCAGTTGCAATGGGTGTGTCTATTTCTTTAGATTCCTCAATTTTAAACTTTTTGATTAGCTCTTTTGTATACTTCTACTGATGGATCATGGTTCCATTTGCACTTTGTTTGATCCGTAAGCATAAGAAGAAATTAATCTCACCCATCATGCTCATTTCAAACTCACTCCCCATTAATTTTGCACATTCCTTACTTAGCTTATCAGTGGTGGCCCCAAAGATTATGCCATCAACATAAATTTGCACAACAAGGAGATCTTTACCTTTTTCCCTTAAGAATAAGGTACTGTTAATTTTACCTCTTTTGTAACCATGCTCTAGTAGGAATTTGGATAGTCGTTCATACCAAGCTCTTGGGGCCTGCTTGAGCCCATAAAGAGCTTTGTCTAACTTGTACACATGCTCAGGACATTCCTTGCTCTCAAACCCTGGAGGTTGTTTCACAAACACTTCTTCTTTGGGTTAGCCATTTAGGAAGGCACTTTTGGCATCCATCTGATGAAGAGTAAATTCCATATGTGTTGCAAAGGCTATGAGAAGTCTGATTGCCTCTAGTCTTGCAACTGGAGCAAAAGTCTCATCATAGTCTATGCCCTCCTCCTGGCTGTAACCTTGGACCACCAATCTTGCCTTGTTTCTTCTAACTATTCCATCTTCATCAAGTTTATTCCTGAAGACCCATTATGCACCAATGACTGATCTGTCCTTGGGTCTTGGAAGTAGATGACAAACTTGACTTCTTTCAAACTGGTTAAGTTCATCCTGCATTGCATTCACCCAATCTGCATCCTGCAAAGCCTCAACAACATTTTTAGGTTCAATGATAGATAGAAAAGCATCAAAAGCACACATATTTTTTAATTGTGATCTAGTTTTAACTCCAGATGTTGGATAAGTCAGAATGTTCTCAATGGGATGATAACTTTGATACTTGTGAGGTTTCACAACAAACTGGCTTCTGCTAGATATTTCTGCCATATTCTGTTACTGAGGAACAGGATCATGAACAAGTTCTTTCAAGGAATTTATTTCAATTCCTCTTTGATTAGTTCCCTCTGTTAGGTTGCCCTGTATGGAAGAACCTGTTCCATCACCTGTTCCTTCTGTGGGTGCCACTTTGACTTGAGCTGATGCTTCAGTCAAGTCTTTTACTAATCCAATGGCTTCATCTTCATATTCCTATCTCTCAGAAAGAATATTAGTTTCATCAAATACTACATGCACACTTTCTTCTACACACAAAGTTCTTTTGTTAAACACTTTATATGCTTCGCTATGTGAAGAATATCCCAAGAATACTCCCTCATCACTTCTGGGATCAAACTTACCTAGGGAGTCTTTTCCATTATTGTGCACATAGCACTTGCAACCAAATGCCCTAAGATGGGATATGTTTGGTTTTCTACCTTTAAGTAACTCATAGGGAGTCTTCTCTACCAGAGGTCTGGTCATGCATCTATTGATTATGTAACATGCAGCATTTACAGCCTCTGCCCAGAAGATGTGAGGCAATTTACTAGAAATCAGCATGGTTCTAGCCATGTCCCCAAGAGTTCTATTCTTCCTTTCAACTACTCCATTTTGTTGAAGGGTCCTAGGGGCAGAGAAATTATGATCTATACCATTTTCAACACAGAATTCAACAAACTTGGAATTTTCAAATTCAGTTCCATGATCAGACCTAATGGATGCAAGTTAATTTCCTAATTATTTTTGAGTTTTTCTAACAAATGCAGTAAACATGTCAAATGCTTCATCTTTGGAGGTTAGAAATAGAACCCAGGTAAATATAGAATAATCATCAACAAGCACCATTACATATTTCTTTCCACCTCTGCTCATGGTTCTTATTGGACCACATAGATCCATATGGACCAGTTCCAACGGCTTGGTTGTACTTACCATTTTCTTGCTTTTGAAGGATGATCTTACCTGCTTCCCCCTTGCACATGCCTCACAAACTTTGTCTTCCTTGAATTTGATATTAGGTAACCCTATCACAAGTCTTTAGAGACTAATTTGTTAAGTTAATTTAGACTTGCATGACCAAGTCTTTTGTGCTACAAGAGGAGATCATTAACCAACACACTCAAACAAGTGAGTTCATTTTCTGAGAGAGTAGACAAATCTACAATGTAAATATTGTTAACTCTTTTTCCCTGCAAAACAATCTTGACAGTGATAAGGTTAATCACAAAGCATTTGGTGGAGGTAAAATCCACAAGGTTACCTCTGTCACACAATTGTGACATACTTATACTTATTAGGCTATATTTCAAGCCATCTATCAGGTAGACATTCTCTATGGAATGAGAATCTGTCTTTCCTACCTTTCCAACCCAATGATCTCACATTTCTTTCCATTACCAAAGGAGACATTACCTCCTTTTAATTTATCAAGTGAAAGGAACTGGACCTTGTTCCTAGTCATATGTTTTGAACAACCACTATCCATATACTATATTTGGCTGCATCCTTTCACTTGGACCTACAAAAGAAATCAGGGGTTAGTCTTAGGAACCCAAACTAGTTTGGGTCCCTTTATATAGGCAAAAGGATGAATCAAATTCCTTTTTGCCCATCAGGCAGCTTACTTTTCTCTTGAACAAATGCCTTGTTCTTTTGACTGGCCTTTTCTTTTACATTACATTTATTTTTGTAATGGTCAGTCTTGACACAGTGTGTGCAGATTTTATTTTCAGGAAGTGTGAGGTACTTGCTTTTAGGGTCCCATTTTGGAGCTTGAGTCCCATAGCCAAGTCCTCTTTTGTTGCTCTTGTGATGCTCTTGCATCAGAAGCTACAGGTTCTATCTAGTTCATGTTTCACCTTTCCTAGATCTTCTATTAGGACTTTGATGAGTTTATCTTTCTTATACAATTCATATTTCATTTTTCCTAAAATTTCTTCTAGCGTGATATATGTGTGATCAGCTTTCTTCTTTCCTGTTCCTAGTTTCAGTTTTAAGTTTTTAGATCTAAGTTCTAGGACACTGTTATCAAGTTCAAGAACCTGGTTCTTCAACTCAGCATTTGTGCAATCACTCTCATTAGCCCTAGACTCTAGACTTTTGCATTTTACTTTTAGGATCACACATTCCCTAGACAGAACTTCATTCTCATTGTTAATTATCTTAGACTCATCAATGAAGTCTAGTAATAGCTCAGCCAATCTTTCTTTAGACAAAAATTTAACCTTGTCTTTGAGATGAAGAATACTTACCTCTTGTTCATCATCTGATTCTCCGATGGCCATCAGTGCTTGCTCTTCTTCGGCTTCATCTTCTGAGTCTTCATCTGAGGTTTCTCCCCAAGCAGCAACCATAGCCTTGGTTGTTCCTTTGTTCCTTTTTGGTTGAACCTGTTCCTTCGTTCAACCCTCTCGCTCTTCCACTCAATTTCCTATTGAGGGCAGTTTTTGATCATGTGATCAGTCTTACACACACTTGTAGCAACCCTTATTGATCTATTTCTCAGGAGCTCTTGACTTGTTGAAGGTTGTACCTCTCGAAGAACCCTTTCCTCTCATCAGGTACTTTTTGAAATCTCTAGTGATCATAGTCATCTCATCATCTTCCAGATCTGAACCTTCAGCAATTTTGAGAGCTAAGCTTCTCTCCTTCTTGGGTGCATCCATCTTCATGGTTTTCCTTCTCAATTCATATGCAGTGAGGTTTCCAATTAGTTCATCCATCCTGAGGGTAGAAATATTTTTTTATTCCCGAATAGCAGTAATTTTGCTTTCCCATGAGACTGGCAGAACCCTTGTTAAGATTTTCTCAACATTGTCTTCTTCAAGAATAATCCTTCCAAGAGATTTAAGTTAATTTGTCAGTGTAGTGAACCTAGTATACATCTCTTGAATTGTTTCTCCTTCCTTCATAGTAAAATTCTCATATTGAGAATACAACAGTGTTCCACTGGACCTCTTCACTTGAGGTGTTCCTTCATGAGCTACTTGCAAGGTATCCCAGATTTCCTTAGTAGTGGTACAACTTTGAAGTCTGTTGTACTCCTCAGGACCTAGTTCACACACAAGCCATTTCTTGGATTTAGCATTTTTCTCCCACTTCCTTAAGTCTTCAGTAGTGCATTCAGCCCTTGTCTTTGGCATATCAACTCCTTCAACATTCTTCTTTGTGGTTGCTAGGGGACCATCAATGACTATGTCCCAGAGTTCATAGTCTTCCCCTATGATATGATCTCTCATCCTGTTCTTCCACCAAGAATAGTACTGACCTTTGAAAAGTGGAGGCCTAGCAGTGGATTGCCCTTACCGGCTCCTAGGTGGTGCACTCATGTTGATCTTCTCCTAAGGTGTTAGCCTCTTCAAGGAGAAACCACTCTAATACCAATTGATGTTCTAAACGTCAATACCACACAAGAGGGGTGATTTGTGTGGTACCCAATTTTTGCTCTAGAATAACCTGGTTCTTCTAGGTGTACTTACTACTACTGTTTGCGGAATTAAGAGTACATAAAATAAAGAACACAGAGATTTTTACGTGGAAAACACCTGGCTCAAAAGGTGAAAAAATCATGACCTACTACTCAGTAGGATTTTCCCAAACTTTCACTAAAATCAGTAAGCCAAAACAACACTTACAAAACTCTTGTAAACCTAAGGATTAAACTCTAATCCCAGTGTGGCACACACTATTGTGAAACCTTCAAGTTAACTCTAACTTGAATACTCAATGTAACTAATACAATTACTTCTATGAAAGTTGAAAAGGTACACGTTTAAACCACCTACTACAATTGAACTAGAATAAGAATAAACACAATGGAATTGGTTCTTCTATCTTGTCCAAGTAGCTTTAGGAATGCACACTTGAATCTCACATAAATTGCTTGTAAAATTTCCTCGCTCTTTTGCTATCAATTTAGTTTAACTTATGCGTTTGTGCAATGCCTGTAAAAGAGAACAATCACTGTTATTTAATGAGTTAGTAATCAGAGTTTGATTGAGACTCAATTGCTGATCTTCCATCAAAGGTGAGTCCTTGAACAATATAAACTCCAACCCTATCCTTTATCCGGATTGTGTCATCTTCCTATGAGAAGACTTTCTCTCCTCATCCAATATGCAACCTTTTCGATTAGTTCAGGAGATATTGTTGCTTGATCATTGAGACTTATCTCCTTCACGTGTATCTCACATGTCTAGGTTGATAAATACTGTGCCTCACATGATGGACCTGGTCCATGACTGAGTTCATTTATCATTCTTCAAAACTTCACCTAAACTTGGGCCAACAATGTTGTTCCCTTACCGAGATTTAATGGTTTAATTATTGCTCCCTTGTCGGGATTCCTATTATAATCTTGTTTATTCCCTCGCCCCATTGTTATGATTATTGTTTGGGTGAGGAAGAGTGATAAAGCACGAAAGGTGATGCCGTGCATTATTTGTTTCATGAGGAAAGAGTGTAAAGCACGAATGGTGATTCCGTACCGCACGATGTACCATTTCGTGCCTAGTACATTGATTTTTATGGTGATGACGGGAGTAAAAGCACGAAGGGTGATGCCATGCACTTGTCCTTGATTTCCCTGACCCTTGATGATAATTGAGTTATGTTGTCCTTTACATTTATTTACTGATTTTCTGTTGTTACTTGACTTTATTTTGAGGTTATAGATTCCCTTACCCTATTTGCCTTGTAATTGTTGTTTGGGTGAGGAAGAGCGTAAAGCACGAAGGGTGATGCCATGTATTGTTTTTGTGAGAGAGAGTAAAAGTACGAAGGGTGATGCCGTGCACTTGTCTTTGATTTCCTAATTCTTATTGATAACTTTGTTACGGTTTCTCTACACTAAATTACTGGCTTCCTGTTGATACTTGTTGTACCCCACAACATGATTTCCCCTTCCTATTTTTAATTAAACTGTGGTGATCCTCATATTTATTTGTTGCTCTTCTGTTACTATTCGATGTCTCCCCGCAGCATGTTTTCCCCCTCCCATACTTGATTGTATATGATTATTTCTTTATGTATTTCTTTTCCGCTGTATATTATATAATTGCACAGGTTTATTTGGTGGTCTGGTCCTAGTCTCATCACTACTTTGCCGGGGTTAGACTAGGCACTTACCAGCACACGGGGTCGGTTGTGCTGATACTACACTCTGCACTCTTTTGTGCAGACCCCAATGTTGTAGATTTCGGACCGCAGTGAGATTGCTGGATCTTATTCATCAGGCGACCCGAGGTAGCCTTGCAGGCGTTCGCAGGCCCTGGCATCTCCTTTATCTACTTTTCTATTTCTTACATGTATTTCCAGAGACAGTGTTGTATTTAATTCTTTCGGGCCTTTATTTGTAGAATTCTTAGGCCGTCTGTGAAACTGCGACACCAGTTCTGGGTAGTCGAGACTTAAACAGTTGTACTAGGTATTTATGTTCAGATAGTTGTTGTTCTTCTTCCGCTTATGTTAAATTATGCTGTTTAAATGATATTACTTCGCAATTGTTAATGAAAATAAGATGGGTAAAAAAGGTAAGTTGTTCACATAATTGGCTTGCCTAGCTTACATTAGTAGGCGCCATCACGACTCCCGAGGGTGGGAAATCCGGGTCATGACATTTGGGTTCATGCCAAAGCCCAGCGAGATATATACAAGAGTTTGTGGGAGGCGGGCAATGTTTCTGAGGCCGCTTATGAAGGAGCCCGGGAAAAGGCACGAGAGGCTCGTGTCAACTACGGCTATGACCCCACAACACCGGAGGCCAGCGAAGACGTTGATGCTGAGGAGAAATTTCTTGAGGATAATGATGGGGAGAACATCATTGATGACACCGAGTGAAAAGCTGCTGCTACTTTACATATGTATTGTTTATATATATATATATATATATATATATATATATATATATATATATATATATATATATATATATATATATATATTTTCTTTCCCTTTTCCTTGCTTGTTACATCTTTTGTTTTGGCGTAGACCTTTTGGATATTTGTATGGCGAGTCCCTGATTTTTTGATTTGGGGATCCAACCTTGGACGGATCGAATAGGGTCTCGTCATGTGAGTCTGAATGGAGCCGCTCCAGCCTCGTATATTCTTGCGAGATTGACTTTTAATTTGTCAATTTAGGCGGAATCATCTTTGATACGGACAAGGTCGAATTCCTCTTTTGGCGATGGCCTTTGGCCATAGGGGCGTTATTTCGAACTAAGGTCGAAATGTTAATCCGTTGTAATTCGAGCGATGTCGAATTACTCTTTTGGCGATGGCCTTTGGCCGTATGGGTTAACATTTCGAACTAAGGTCGAAATGTTAACCCGTTGTAATTCGAGTGAGTCTTTTGGTAATGGCCTTTGGCCGTAGGGGTAAACATTTCAAACCAAGGTGGAAATGTTAACCCGTTGTAATTCGAGCAAGGTCGAATTCTTCTTTTGGCGATGTCCTTTGGCAGTATGGTTGTTATTTCGAACTAAGGTCAGAATGTTAATCCGTTGTAATTCGAGCGATGTCGAATTCTTCCTTTGTTGATGGACTTTGGCCGTAAGGGTGTTATTTCGAACTAAGGTCGAAATGTTAACCCGTTGTAATTCAAGCTAGGTCGAATTCTTCTTTTGGCGATGGCCTTTTGCCGTAGGGGTATTATTTCGAACTAAGGTCGACATGTTAACCCGTTGTAATTCGAGCGATGTCGAATTCTTCTTTTGGCGATGGCCTTTGGCCTCAGGGGTGTTATTTCGAACTAAGGTCGAAATATTAACCCATTGTAATTTGAGCGAGGTCGAATTCTTTTTTTGGCGATGGCCTTTGGACATAGGGGTATTATTTCGAACTAAGGTCGAAATGTTAACCCGTTGTTTAATTGCTAGTTTTTAGAGAATTTCATAGGTCCTCGTACTGTTTGTGCGTACGTCGGGGTGAATCTTGGTACTCGGCTTTGTTGTTACTGGAGAATATTGGGTGTTCTCCGGGTCCCAGTTTTGCTTAATCTTGCTTTCATTGGAGAACACGATGCGTTTCCTGGGTGAGTCCCAGTTTGCTTGAATTTTCCCATGTTTGTTTAATTTTTCTTGCATTGGAGAACACAAAGCGTTTCCTGGGTGAGTCCCAGTTTGCTTGATTTTTTTTCAATTTGCTTAATTTTTTCTTTTTTGCATTGGAGAATACCTTGATAGGAAGCACAAAATGTTGCTTTATTTTGTTCACTGGAGAATACTATACATGTTCGTTTCATACATATGTTGGAGAAGTTTCCATGTATCTAGTCCCTTCATCGGTCGGCCTGGAGAAGAGATCGGCAGGCGGGGTGATGAATTATACATTGAACTTCAAGATGTCTCCTTTTTCGCATCGTTAAAAACCTCCCCGAGAAAACCCAATTGGGACAAAACCCGAGTGAGGGAAGAAGAGTACGACTTGAGGGGCGTCCTTTTTCAGAAGTTGAAGTATTTGAGGTGGGCGACATTCCAATTGTTCTGTAGTAGTTTTCCTTCCATCGTTTCTAGTTGGAATGCTCCTTTGCTCTCTTTCTCGTGCGAGTTCTCACATCCCTGTTTGAACCAACAAAAGAGAGGATAAACCAAAACAGAACTTTCCGTACCTCGACCCAACGAGTCAGTAGAAAGGGGTGATGTTGTAGTGTTGCTTCCCTGGTGTTTGAATGGTGGTTTTAGATTTGGCGGCCATGTTCGACTCTGTTGTTAACATAGCCCCCCTTGTTTAAGTGTTAGAATCGAGTCTGGTTTGATCCCGTTTGTTATGTACCAACAACAAAGAAAACATGTCATACTTCGCTCATAGACCATCCAACGTGGGGGGAATGTGAAAGTGAGGCAAGATATGCCCATTCTTTTGAAGGACCACATAGCAAGCTGCCGTCTCCTCCTCAGGGGCGAGAAATGTAGGTCAATATATAGGGTAAATGCGTCGGATGAGGATGTGGCTACACCGGATGACCGTGATCCTATTTTGAACGTGCATACGTCATGCTAAACCTATCGCTACAGGCGGGATGTGGGGTTTTGCATAGGTATTGGTTATAACTTTTACTTTCATATAACAGCCTGAACTAGACTAGTATGATTGTCTCGAAGGTTTATTTACCGTTCTTTCGAGTGAGTGGTGACATTTTGTCAATTTTAGATGAGGGAAACGAAGAAATTTGGCTAAGAAATTTCCACGGACGATGCCAAATTATTTGAGCAAAAGGTATAAAACCCTTTTTGTCGAACTAATTACTAGTATTACAGAAGGTAAAGCTTAGCCAAACATAATTAATCTCAGATCTAAACATACAGAGTGTCAAAATAAAAGAAAAATAATAACGTGTAATACTTCTTCATATAACATTTGCACATCAAACGTGAGTGATGAGCTTACATCTAGGGCAGACTTACGTTACAAACACAGGTGCGGAGGAAGGGATGAGAGGGAACTGTTGATGATCAAGAGATTCTCCTTGTTGTCTTTTCTATGGAAGTTGTTTAGACCAAAAATACCCCATCTTCTCTGGGTTTTTCGCCTCCTATATATATTAAAATTTTCTTTTATCCAATGGTCCTTGACCAACATACTTTATGACGACTATGCACTTCATATTTTCTATGAGGTAAACCTATCGCCAGTTTTACATCGGCGATGGCCAAGGTGCTCTTTGCTACCTCGCCCCGTGGACATGACCACCGCTTGGTCAATCTCTTATCATCCCACTTAAGGACGACCATTCTCAGTCATATTTTGACCCATACAATCTCCAACCCTATAAGCAACCCACAATCAGGGGCAGAGGGAGGGTGTTATCTATGGGTTCGGACGAACCAATAACTTTTTGCTTAGACCCTCTATTTATATACTAGAAAATCTGTTAAATATGTATGAATACTTAAGTGTTAACCCATTAACTAACGAGCTATGAGTTAGATTATAAATTTAGAAACCATAAACTTTAAATCTTGAATCCGCCTCTGCCCACGATCTCCTAAAAACTATCATAATTTTGTAATCCCTATGTAAAAAACTAGCACCCTCTTGGTGCCAAATTTATCAATTTGTGAGAGAACAAATCACATATTTAACTTTCTTTAATTTATTAGTACTTAGTTTACATTAACAAAATATGCCCAGAAAAATTACATAATATGAAATAGAAAATACACGTCATGAATAGCAGATAAGGGAAAGAAATAACATCTATGTGTCAATTGCTTATACCCGCAAGAAAATTTATTTGTATTTAGGGTGTGTTTGGTATAACGAAAAATATTTTCGTAGAAAAAGTTTTCCAAGAAAATATTTTCTTGAAAAACAAGTAGTAATCTTACTCATTTTTTAGTGTTTGGTACGCAAATTAAGAAAAATAACTTCTCAAGAGTATTCATAAATAATTTAGATACAATAAACATGAATCCATAAACTTTCAAACCGACAACCTTCCGAACCTACAAATTTCATAAACTTTCGAAACAGCAAATTTTCGAATCCGTAAACTTTATAATTTCTAAACCCGTAAACTTCCAAATACATAAACCTCCGAACTCATAACTTTGGAACTTGTAAAATTTTGAACCTCTAAACTGAAAGATGAAAAAAACTGAAAATATATAAAAAAATATTTTTTTTCCGGGAGGAGGGTGTGGGCAGAAAAATAAAAAAATAGAAATTTGAAAAAGAAAAAAAAATTGTGATGCAGTGGGGTTAGGTTCTGGCGGGGTGGGGTGGGAGTGGGGCGTAGATGGTGCAGAAAAACGAAAAAATAGAAATTTAAATTACAAAAACAAAGTAAAAAAATTTTTTTTAGGGGAAGGGAGGGGGGGAGCAAAGTGGATGGTGACGGAATAAAAAAACTAAAATTTGAAAAAAAAAAAGCCTTTGTGGAAAGAGGCTGTGGGGGTATGGGGTGAGTTGGTGAGGGTTAAGAAGGAGTTTTGGAAAATGTTTTCTCTTCTCTTGATAAGGAAATTATTTTCCTCCAATTGGAGAAAAATAAAATCAAAAGAAAAATATTTTTTAAAACATTTAAGCCAACCAAACATGAAAAATTGAAAAATCTTTTTCGAAAAATGTTTCCCCTCTTACCAAACACACACTTATACCAACATATTTTTTGTTATTTTATAGATTTGAACAAATTAAAAAACCAGGTATCCAAATAAACACAAGAGAATGACGTAAATCTAAATATATGGCTCACCACTGAATTTATTTTTAAAATTAAGCCATTTCAAGCGAAGAAATCTATACATTTTCATTTTCCGAAGCAAATGCAACATAAAAATAATTTGCTTTGTGTGTAGGTCAAAATCTGACCATAAGATGGTTATCAGTAAAAGAAACGGTAAGAGGTTGACCAAACCATGGTCGTGCCCACAAGGCGTAATGGCGATGAGTATCTCGGCTGCTGCCGAGATCAGGCAATCAGAAGGCTTGCATGTGAGAACGTAATACTGGGGCGAGTGAGAAAGAGTACAATCATGAGAGGGCACGCTGGTCAAGAACCGTTGGGTAAAAGAGAAAATTGACAATATATATCAGGAAGGCAAAACATAAAGGGAAGGGAGAAGACACAAAAGAGTCCTCCAAGAATAAAAGGAAGAAGTCTATATTCTGGGTTACAAACTTTTGTAATCTCCATTGTTGAATCAATAAAGCTATATCACATAGTCATCAACAAGATTCGTCCCTTGTCTTCTTTGCTTTTACAAGCATGGAATAATATATTGAAGTTGTAAGCTTATTATTTATATTTATGCCTTCCACTCATTCTAAGATATGTTATATGAAATCAGTCTCTTTGATTTTAATGCCCATTGTGCTTAGATCTAAAGTAGATTATATTTGGCTAAGATTTACCCTCTACTTTATTATTAATTGGTTTAATTAAAAAACTTAATAATTTTTAGTTAAATAATTTGGCGCCGTCTGTGGGGATTTATTAGTCCAAATTATATAGATCTAGAACCAATCAAGTATTACTTCCAGGCTGTTACAACCTCACCATCTCGGTGACAACACCAACCTAAAAAGAATGGTAGATAAGTTCTTAAAATAAACATACAATCTAGGTCAGAACCCTACACAAAACAAAATCATGACCAATGTCTATACGAAACCACCCATGCCCCACCCGTAACGGTGGGCTTAGCGAGTCATGTGTACGATTTAAGTAAAACAACAACCACTATGTGCTTGGCATAACCATGGTCCCATGCCGTGTATACACCCTATATACCGACCTGTATTTCCACCCCCTGGGGAAGGGATGATAACCTGCTGCATGACCCCTTGGAAAATCAGGCATATCCCGCATTTATTTCATATCACGCATGTGGTATGACTTACAAACAAATCATGAAATATTTCCCTCATTGTTTACGCATATCGGATTGAGACTCAGCCCCGATATCCCAACACGCGAGGTAAACCCAACACAAGAAGTCTAGATGCGGGTAAATGGCGAAGCTAAATGTGGCTGCCAAATCAGAAACCACTATTCAAGTACTAGGCGAAGCGAGTCACCCTGCAACACCGCTCCTCCCTTCACCGTCTTGCTAGGCCGAGGTAACAGACAATTTCATTTTGGTTTATCTTCACTCTTTTGTTGCTTCGGAACAGGAACACGAGCACTTGTATAGTTACGCGAACAAGGGACCAACACCGCCAAAAACACCCCAAAAAATGGTTCCGTAGCATGCCACCTCGCAAGTAATGACCCAACAAAATCCTCTAAGCCGCAGCATATCACAAATAACAGAAATGGCTCGGTATAGATCAACTATCGAAAAACAATCTCAAGTAAAAGCAAAATTGAGCAAACTGAGACTAGACCATAAAACACGCGACATTCTCCACTAAAAGTAAAATTGAGCGAACTGGGACTCACCCAGGAAAACGCACAGTACTCTCCAAATGAAAGAGAAATTAAGCAAACAAAGATTCGCCCCGACGCACGCGTAAGCAGCACAACGACGAGTAATGTTCCCCAACAGAGATAACACAACATGTTACAATTTCGACCTTGCTCGAAATAACACCCATACGACCATCAGTCTTCGCCAAAGGAGAATTCGACCTCGCTCGAATCCACAATGGTTTTACAATTTTGACCTTGCTCGAAATAACACCCATACTTATCAGCTTTTGCCAAAAGAGGAGTTCGACCTCGCTTGAATCCACAACGGGTTACAATTTCGACCTTGCTCGAAATAACACCCATACGGCCATCGGCCTTCGCCAAAAGAATAATTCGACCTCACTCAATTACACAACGGGTTACAATTTCGATGTTGCTCAGAATAACACCTATACAGCCAACGTCCTTAGCCAAAATAGGAGTTTGACCTCGCTCTAATCCACAACGGGTTACAATTTTGACCTTGCTCGAAATAACACCCATACGGCCATCAGCCTTCACCAAAAGAGTAGTTGGACCTCACTCGAATCCACAACGGGTTACAATTTTGACCTTGCTCGAAATAACACACATACAACCATCGACCTTCGCCAAAAGTGAAGATCGATCTCGCTCGAATTTATAGCTGGTTATAATTTCAACCTCGTTCAATATATGTCAGAAATTGACTCCGCCCAAAAATGGTGACATCAAGTTCGACCTCGCTCGAATACATATGGAAAAATTGACCGCCTAAATTATTATGACGAAATTCAATCCTTCTCGAGTATACAAGTCGTAACCAATTTCATTCAAGATGGCGAATCGAATTTCAACATCGTCCGAATTAAGGTTGGTGCTGCCTGATTTGGCAAATTAGAAGTTGACCTCGCCCAAACAAGCATATTCGAATTCTCAATCAAAAGAGTCAGGGACTCATCACATTGAAAATCAAAAGATATATAAATGAAGGCGGAACAACCATTTTATTCAAATATATATGCGCAACAGCCGCACCTTACAAAGGTTCAAAACGAGCCCTTGGGAAAAGAAAGTAAACAACGAAAAAAATTAAGTACATAGGATGCGGCAAAAGCTTCACTCCGCATCATCCCCGCCACCGTTCTCCTCGATATCACCACCATCATCAGAAGGGAGCCCATCCTCATTATCGATGCCCTCCCCAACCTCCAGAATCGCAGGGTCATCTCCATAAGCAGCGCGAGCCTCGCGTGCCTTTGCCCGAGCATCTTCAAAGGTGGCCTCTGAGACAGTCCCCACCTCCCACAAACTCTTGTAAATATATCATTGGTCCTCGACGTGGACCCATAACTCATATAGGCAGCATGGGACCGCGGCAAAGACAGACTCGACCTGGGCCAACAGTTGTTCCTTCTCGGCCTCGAGTGCCACGACCTGGTCTCCCAAGCTCGAAGCCACCCGGTTGATTTCACCAATACGCTCCTCTAGCCATGCCTCCCTTAGCGTGTCCGCAGCCCTCTCAGATTGCTGTTCATATTGGAGGACGCAGATAGTATCCTCCAGTGCCACGACCCTCGCTAAAGCCGATGTCCTAGCCTCTTCGACACTCTCTATTTCGGCCACTTTCTTTTCTAGCTCGGCCAACTTCCCATCCATTCAGCTTTCAAGGCTTCGACTCTGGTAGCATTCTGCTCGAGTTCGGCCTGCAGAGCCAATGCCTTCTCCTGAAGGTCCTCGCCTTCCGCAAAAACCCCATTGCCTATCTCGAGTTCCTCCTCTTTGGTATGGATTAGATCCTCGAGCTCCCTACATCTGCGGATAGACTGCATCAACTTCTATTCCCTTTTCTCCAACTCTTTCCTGATGGATTGGGTATCATTACCAGCTTTGAGCCGCTCGTGCAACTCACGTCACTTGTTACGATACCGCCGATACTTTTCAAGCATCTTCAAAAAAATTGCGGCTCGTGTCTCAGCTCTACGAGCACTCTTGATCTCCAACATGTAAGACTAAAAACAAAGGGAGGAAAGGAGTTGGTAAAGATCAAGGTCACAAAGCAAAAAAAAAAAAAAAAAA
>MU680293.1:0-23910 GCA_026770625.1 Nicotiana glauca | reverse complement strand
AAAAAAAAAGGAGGGGGGGGGGGGCTTACCCTTAGACCCATTGCAGCCGCACCACGTGACAATTCGGCGTCACTAATATTTTGGAGGGCTCCGATTTCAGCGGTGGAGCATAAAAGGTCGAATTGCAACACAAAATCCACTGTGTCTTGTAGAAGGTTGAGATCCGATGAAATTTTGAGTATTCAGGAAGGGCCTACCGCTCTCACTACAGTTCGGGTAAAGCCCTCCTCGAACATCCTAATGTCATCATCAACCATGAAACCTTTTCCCCTCTCCTCGGCCGAAGAAGAAGTACGGTTCAGCCGGGATGTCGAAGGGCCATCCGAGATAGCGACGACAGCCACGGGACTTCGTCTTTCTGCCATACCATCCTGTTGACCGCTTATAACAAGCGTAACCTCAATGATCGGGTTGGCATCACCGCCGATTTCGGGACCGCCAAGGCAAGGTTTCCCCTCGAAAATGTTTCGGCTTGAGGAGCCACTTCCAACACCACCCGTCGTCTCTTCGATGGGGCCTCTCCACTACTGGTGCAACAAGATTCGCCCGTTGAATGGACAACAAGAACTGGAGTCTCTGTCCGAGGAGTAGACTCCGCACGAACGGCTTCGGCCGCAGGCGCAGATTGGGTAGTAGCTCTCGGCATAGGTCGATCAAGGGGCGCTGACTGACGGAATGCGAGCGGAGGGCCCTTGTCCTTCGTACCCTCCTTGTCGACAAAGAAAGACGATCATATAATGACAAGGCTAAACCATGAGGCAAAGAATAAAGGAAAAACTGCAGCCGGGTAGACTCACCAGTGAGAGGCTTACACCCATATTTCTCATGGAAGGACGCCCACTTACGAATCCCCATTGTATGGGGGAGAATTGCGCTCACCCACTCATGGATATCATCAAATAGCGGGAGAGGAAGTCTCTCGGCTGAAAAAGCAAAATCAAGTCTTTAGAAATATCACCTAAAGGAGAACGATCGACGACAACCGGGTCCACCACAATGTGCTTTGTCCGCACATATAAGTAGCTTTCCTAGAAGCGGCTATTAGCCTTATCGTCTATATTTACTACCAAACTCTTGGTTCCTCGATGGAACACGTGGATCATTGTACCCCAAAGAAAGTGAGGGGCAAAGATGTGAAGCATGTGTCCCAAGGAAATTCCTCGTCCGGCAAGCTCCGCATACTTGATAAACATGAGGAAGAGTTTGTACGCGTATGGAGAAAGCTGAGCCGGGAAAACTTCATAGAAGCGGCAGAAGTCTACTACCAGAGAGGGGAGGGGAAGTGTGTACCCAATAACAAAAGGGCACGCGTAAAATGCGCAGTACCCTGGGCGGTGCAAATGTATAATGTCCTTCCCTGCAGCCGATACCTTTTAGATATGAATTGGAATTCCCCACTTGGCCTTGAGCTCCGTAATCGCTGCTTCATCTATGGTGGAAGGGACAAGCTTCGATTGACCTCTGGCAGGACTGTTGAAGTCAGTCATTAACTTCCCCGGATGGGGTACTATCTCATCCACCATCGGAAACCCCTCGTCTTCCACCACCTCGACTTCCTCTATAAGGAGGGGTACGTCATTTTCCGGCACCGGAGCTTCAACCAATCTACCAGTATGGGAAGAAGTACCAGCCATTTGTTTGTCTAGATCTAAATAAACAAGAACAATGAAGGAAATGAGAGAAAGGTCACATCGAATTCTAATGCAAGCATAAGTATGAAATACTGAAGAAGGTGGAAGTTTGTAAAATTCTCTCAGGTAAATTTAAAGGCATAACAATCAAATAAGGGATTCCCTCTATTTATAGGAACGCAAATGTCCTGAGCGAGAAACCCGAGAGCCGCCAATCAAAAACCTGAAAGGGCACAAGAAACAATACGTTGCATGGGAAACGTATGCCATAATTACGTATAACAGGTATTCATGGTATCCTGAACCGAAGTGATGATCCATCTCTGAACTGACGTAACGGTCTCGTAAAGTCCTTGAGGCATCGTATCGACACTGCCATGAGGACCTCGTCCCTCACATGATGTCCAGATTTCTCTTAACTCTTGAATCAACAGGATCCGCCCATTGAGCTCGCTAAAAGGCGACCCCAACGGGCAGAGGGACTAACTGTGTGGGTCAAAATCTGACCATTAGATGGTTATCATTAAAGGGAATGGTAAGAGGTCGACCGAGACATGGTCGTACCCACGAGGCGTAATGGAAATGAGTATCTCGGCTATTGCCAAGATCAGGCCATCAGAAGGCTTGCACGTCAGAACATAATACTAGAGCGAGTGAGGAAGAGTACAGTCATGAGAGGGCACGCAGGTCAAGAATCATTAGGTAAATGGGGGAAATTGACGATATATATAAGGAAGACAAAGCAGAAAGGGAAGAGAGAGGACGTAGAAGAGACCTCCAAGAAGAAAAGTAAAAAGTCTATATTCTGGGTTACAAACCTTTGTAATCTCCATTGTTGAATCAATAAAGCTATATCACATAGTCATAAAAAAGATTCGTCCCTTCTCTTCTTTGATTTTACAAGCATGGAACAATATATTGAAGTTCTAAGCTTATTATTTAAATTTAATATCTTTCACTCATTCTAAGATATGTTATATGAACTCGGTCTCTTTGATTTTAATGCCCATTGTCTTAGATCTAAAGTTGATTATATTTGGCTAAGATTTACCCTCTACTTTATCATTAATTGATTTAATTAAAAGGCTTAACACCTTTGGTCAAACAACTTGTTTTTTCAAACTTCTCAAAATTTGGCTAACAAACACCCCGACTCACAAAATTAATAATGTCTTATGATATGGCAATAGATTGCGCAAGATTGTTTTAGAATGCCTGAGCGTATGATTTGACGTAATCACAAATTGAATTATTTCTTGGGAGAAGGGTCAAAATTGCTCCTGTACTATCAAATATTATTTAAAAGTATCCTCCAGTATACTATTCGGTCAATTATGTCCCTACTGTTATACTTTCGTTCAAATCTACCCCTAATTTAAACGGTTGATCACGTGTTACTACCAGACTTAATTGATCCTTCCCCACTTTAAAATATCCGATTCCTCTCTTACCGACCCATTACCCAACCCTAAAACCCTCTACCTAATATAACTCCATCAAATACCAGCAAGTTTCTGACATTGTTCCTAGCGATTACTAAAAGACAATTTGGCGTTATTCCTAACAATCATTATTTGAATCATCTTTTTTGTAAGTGGAAGTTGGAATAAATAAATGAAAAGGGGATTAAGTTGAGAGGACAAATGAATAGAAAGTTCATCACGTAATTGTGTTTTCATATTAGCTAAAATTTGAAGCAAATTTTTGCACGATGACTGAAAAGATTGCAATTAACACGACCAGATTTTTAAAGGTCATTGGAAAATATTTTTATTAATAAGAGAATATATCTAAAGGTCATCGGAAACCAAAAACAACAAGCAGATCCAAGGATTTTCAGTGGGATCTGGCGAGGATCCATTTGCGGGCGAAGTTCAAAAAGTGTCAGAACCTCTTACTTTTTTAGATTTAACAAATTGCAAAGAAGAAAGGGAAATTGAGTATAAAAAATGAAAAAAGGGTGAGGCAGTGGTATTTTGGCTATTTTCTAGTCAAAATATGTAATGGATCTCGCCCGCTTTTATGGTGTTTGAAAAAATAACGAGGGAAATCAGGGAGAGAGAGAGAGAGAGAGAGAGAGTAGAGGTAGTCGATGGTGATGATCTTGTGATTTTTCCAGCGAGTTTTCCCTGGTTCTATTTTTCGCTACTTTTTGGTGGAACCGAGTTGATGTTTGAATGACGAATGAAGAAGAAGAAGAAGAAGAAGAAGAAGAAGAAGAAGAAGAAGAAGAATGTGGGAGATAAAGAAGGGGCCGGTACAATTGAAGTTAGTGCTGCTGGAGGGTTATTCAGACGAGCTGCCATTTCCGGCGATTTTGGGATGACGCGGGGGAAGAGAAGAGAAGAAAAGAGGGAAGAGAGGTAAGAGCGTGGGGCTGGGGTCATATCTGGTGGGATTATTTTGGAGAGGGGTAGGGGTGGGCATATATCGAGTAAAACCGATAGCCCGAACCATTAATTCTTTATTGAGTTATCGATATTGGGTTATTGGGTTAATGATTCGGTAACGGGTTAATTTTTTTTATTGGGTTATCGGTTCGGGCTCGGTTTGCATTTTTGTTATTAGATAAAAACCGATAACCCAATAAGAATGAAATAATTTACTAATTTACCCTTAAGTATATACTAGGGTTTTATTTTCCTAATTCCCTCCCCACTCTTCAGTCTTTAGTAGTCTATCTCTCAGTTCTCATTCTTGTTTCCGCCGCAGCCCCCAAGAGTCAAGACGCAAGACTCACCACCAGTTCTCCGCCAGACGCCAGTGCCTCACCAGTTCTCCGCCAGTCGCGATGGCTCACTCCTTCACTTGTCAATCGCATCGTGTAAGTTTTGGCTCAAGATTTTTTTGTTTGCTTCTTGTTAATTATTTTGATTTTTGCTAACCTTCACATTACCCAGTAATATATATCAGACTATCAATTATATATGTGAGTCTTGTAGTGGGAATCTTGTTGTGTTAAGTTATTTTTGAGAATGATCTTGTAGTATTTGGTATATCAGATTTTTTCTTTGATTGGATTTGTTCGGGAAGATTTTTTCTTTGATTGGATTGGATTGAGTTAACATAGGTGATTTTGTGCTATATGGTGTTGATCCATGGTGTGTATCACTAGATACTAGATACTGCACAGAAGTGGCAGCGTGCTTTTGTTAAGAAACAACAAAAGTTGGCAGTTTACAGTTTACAGTTTACACGTTCTGGCAGTTTGATTTCTTTGTTTTATATATTGCAATTTTTTTTAGTTGTTTTATCTTATCGGGTAAACCAATAACCGAACCGATAACGATATATAACTGATTAACCAATAACCGATAATCAATATCTTATCGGTTTGGTTATCGGGTTATGATATTTGTAAACTGATAACCGATAGGCAAAACCGATAATGTTCAAAACCGAACCGAACCGACCGATGCCTACCCCTAGAGAGAGGTGTTTAGGGTAGGGTAACGAGTCGAATAAGCGAGTTATCATGTATTTTAAATTGGGGATGGGTCAAATGAATTTGGAAATGACACGTGGCCGACCATCTAAATTAGGGGTAGATCCAAACAAAAGTATAACGGTAGGGACACGATTGACCAAATAGTATAATGGATGGCAATTTTAAATAATATTTAATAATACAGGGATAACTTTGACCCTATTCCGTTATTTCTTTGGCAGATTATGTTAATGGAACTAACAATAATAAATACTAAAAATTAAATATATGATCCATGTAGCATCAAGAGAGTGCTTGCTCTATAAAGGATTTACAAGATTTTGTGAGTTGCTTATAGGGTTGAGGGTAATTTTTTAAAATTTGCTAACAGTAGAGATAAATTTGCCCAACAATATAATAGTAGGGGTAATGTGGCTGAATAATAAGTACTGCTACTATAACAGAAAATCAAGGGATAAATTTGACCTTTCCCCCAAATAAACAAATGAGGGTTGAGGCCCAACACAAGTCACCACCCTCTATTTGGGTCGGCTCGGCACAACCCGGATTGGACCCACTTCCCTCTGACCCGATCTATCTCCGGCAACAATGGCGGGAGACAATTCCCCAATCTATAAATTTACTTCAAATCAAATAAGTTTTCGAATCTAAACTCAGTACAGTGAAAAGATTAACATGGCCGACGAAGCAGAAATTTACGACGGAATTAGGGCAGAGTTCCCATTATCTTTCGGCAAGCAAGCTAAATCTCAGGCCCCTCTAGAACTCGTTCACAACGCCACTCGCCGGCCCACCGCCGCCGCCGATGGCAAACACGAACCATCTTCATCGAAAATAGAGGCGAAACCCTTCCCTTCTCTCTCTTCCTCCTCTAAATCCTGGCTTAATTCCCTCAAAAACCCTAAACCTAATTCGAAGATTATCGGGCCGGGCCGTCCTCCATTGTCCTCGGGCTCGAGTTCAAGCGATGTCAAGGAAGAGGAGGAGGGTGCTATGATTGGTCCGCCTCGGCCTGCAGGTAATGCGAAGACTGAGGAAGATGACGATGGTGAAATGATTGGGCCTCCACGACCATCGGTAGAAGAAGAGGATGAGCTGATGATTGGACCACCAGCCCCGCCGCCATTTGGTTCGAGGGGGTCGGATTCGGAGGATGATATGGAAGAAGAAAAAGAAGAACAGAATCAGTATCGAATACCTTTGAGTAATGAAATTATATTGAAAGGCCATACAAAGGTACAATTTTTCTTTCCTTTTTTTTCCTTCTTGCTATTTGTATATGCATTGTCAGCTCTTAGTGAGCTTCACATAATCTTCGCCAAGTAGGGATGGAGGAAGATTCTGATATTTAGCTGGAGAATTAGTCAGAATATACGAATCCTCTAATAATTGGATGCGTCGAGATGAGACAGTGGATCAAAGGAGGATCTAGGATTTTAACTTTATGGGTTCGAGATGCTATTTAAACCATTTACCATTTGAGTTATTGGGTTCGAAACATAAAATTTGCTTATATTTGGTAAATTTCTTAACACGTGTACAAGGGGCTGAACCAAAGCTATTGGATTCGGTAACCCACAACTTATACTGTACATCCCCCCTGCAGTGGTTGTAGAGGATTGATATAAGGATTTACATAGTCGACCCCAACTAGCTTTAGAAGTTTAGATTTAATCATAGTTGTTTGGTTAATATATAGATTCGATTTTTCAGAGCTTGGTGCAGGATGTTTTGTTTTCTACCTAATAGGTAGATGCCCACCTCATCCTGGCTGCCAAAGATTGAAGCTTTCACCCTCTTCTAGGTGGAATTTAGTGTTTTACCTATAGTTACTTGAATGCATATGTTATGTGCCCCTGCATATTAAAGGGAGTTTAAACTTGTACAGAAAATCCAGTTTCAATTTGGAGATTCTAGTTAATCTGTTAACGTATTACGAGCTGAATTGTTGTGCTTGATCAAGTGAGGGTGTCTTTGCATACAATATTGAGATAATTAAGGCAGGATGTCTTCTTCTTCTTCTTCCTAAACAGACGTCTTCTGATGCTTTTGGCAGGTTGTTGCTGCTCTTGCTGTGGATCCCTCAGGATCAAGGGTTCTCTCTGGTAGCTACGACTATACTGTTCGGATGTATGACTTTCAAGGAATGAATGCTCGTTTACAGTCGTTTAGACAGCTGGAACCATCTGAAGGGCATCAAGTTCGTAGTTTGAGCTGGAGTCCAACCGCAGACCGATTTTTATGTGTTACTGGGTCAGCCCAAGCTAAGGTGCTAGTCTAATCATGTTCTGTACTCTCATTAATAGGGGCTATGCGTATATATGGTTTAACTTATTTTATCTCTTTGGGTATTTCAGATCTACGATCGTGATGGACTTACACTCGGGGAATTTGTTAGAGGAGATATGTATATACGTGATCTTAAGAATACAAAAGGTCATATATCTGGATTGACATGTGGAGAATGGCACCCCAAAACAAAGGAGACAATTTTAACATCGTCAGAGGATGGTTCGTTGCGCCTATGGGATGTCAATGACTTTAAGAGTCAAAAGCAGGTATGTGTTCTGCAGTAAATAGATAATATCACATAGCATGATGGAGATCTTTTATAAACTGCTACAACATGCGCTATTGAGTGACTGCAGGAAGGACCAGTTCTCCTCTTGTTCAGATAATGTGACCTATTGTGAAATCCTTATTTCTACTGCAATACCGAGTAGAAGAATAAAGCAACATGTTTTGATCGGAGGCATTTGGTCATTTCCTTTTGTGATTGAGATATTTTTATATTCATTTTTTCTTATGGAGGAATCTTCTTTTTACATATTCGCGGAAAAAAAAAAGGACTGGATTTGGAGAGGTTAAATGAAATGTTGAGCGGGATGATGCATAATACACCATTTTTTAGTCTCTCAGTAAGGCTTGAAAAGAAAATTTCTTAACAAAGCTGTTAAATATGAGGGATGGTCTACAGCCCACAGCAGAAATGAGGCAACTTCTATTAAATTGAGAGTAACCATAATAAGAGGATCACATCTTGCAAACACTAGCTAATACCTTACTGCTGCTTGAATGTGGCACCATTTTTCTTTTTCTTTTTAACCTCCTCTTTTAGGGTCATTCTTACCTCTTGACTCCACTTTTCCTCTTTGGGGCCTGGATCAGGGAATCTTTCTTGCTCTATGTTGACCAAAACAACACCGATGTCCTTGTTGCTGTTATTGTAATTGTGTTCTTGACATTAACAGTTTCCAGCTCTGAACGGAAGCCTGACTGGGACTGGCTTCTCTGTGTAGGTTATTAAACCAAAACTTGCTCGGCCTGGGAGAGTTCCTGTAACGACATGTGCTTGGGATCGGGAAGGAAAAAGAATTGCAGGTGGTGTAGGAGATGGTTCTATACAGGTATTTCCCCTACAGACAGTGTAAAAGGTGATTTTATATCAAATTTCTGTGTTTGTTTGTCTCAATTCATCTTTCTCATATGAACCGCTGTTCTTAAAGATATGGAATCTTAAGCCTGGATGGGGAAGCAGGCCAGACATATATGTAGCAAATGCCCACTCAGATGATATTACAGGAGTCAAGTTCTCAAGTGATGGGCGGATACTCTTGTCAAGAAGTTTTGATGGTTTCTTAAAGGTATTAGTAAAAGTCTAACGTGAGCCTGCTTTTTAGTTTGTACGCCTGCATTCATTTTCTCTGATGTATAATAATCTTGACTTGGCTCATAGGTTTGGGATTTACGCCAGATGAAAGAACCTTTGCGAGTATTCGATGATCTCCCAAATAATTATGCTCAAACTAACATTGCGTTTAGTCCTGATGAACAACTGTTTTTAACTGGGACATCTGTTGAAAAAGATGGGACTACTGGAGGAATGCTGTGCTTCTTTGATCGAGGAAAGCTAGAGCTAGTGTCAAGAGTTGGAATATCTCCCACTTACAGTGTTGTGCAATGTGCCTGGCACCCTAGGCTGAATCAGGTATTTTCTGATGACTCCTAATCTATAAAATATTTCATTTTGTCAATTGATTACTATGCATGTTGTTAACTGCCTTGAATATCATGAAGTGGGAAATATATTCTTTTAACCATACTGTAATGTGTTTTCTTGAACCTGCTTCCCACACAAATATTCATCTTAGGACTGAAAGAATAGGCACATGTAGTATTAGAAGCTTGTTTTCCTGTGCACCAACTTCCCCTACTCTCTGTTTTTTATTCCCATCTTAGCATATGCACGGACATTGAGATTTTGGTCTAAAAGATTTCCATTCGTCTCAGGTCTTTGCAACAGTTGGAGATAAACGTGAAGGTGGAACACACATTTTATATGATCCAACACTGAGCGAAAGAGGAGCACTAGTTTGTGTTGCTCGTGCACCCAGGAAAAAGTCTGTGGATGATTTCCAGGCAGAGCCAGTTATTCATAATCCACATGCATTACCCTTATTTAGAGATCAACCTAGCCGCAAGCGTCAGCGAGAGAAAGCATTGAAGGATCCACTGAAGTCTCATAAACCTGAGCAGCCAATAGCAGGGCCAGGTTTTGGTGGTAGAGTTGGTTCAACCAAGGGAAGCTTGTTGACTCAATACCTTCTTAAGGTAGTATTCTTATTAACAATGTCGTATATCAGTTATAATTTATTTGAATGGACGAAAAAAATAAGCATCTGTTGTGTTGGAAAATATCGGTCTTCTGTTTCTTTGTTTTATTTTCCTTTCTATCTATTGATCTATTCTGGACGTTTTGTTTCTGGAAGAGAAGAAGTGGAGTAACAGATATCCGATTGTTTTTATTATTTTACAATATGCTTTCATGACTGTTGATAATCAATGCTAGCCCGTGTATTTTGATCCCTAAGCTATCCATCTGTCAGTAACTCTTTCCCCTTGATCTCAGATACATAATCAACCCACTACCTTCAACTCTGTATTTTGGAGAGAGTGTACCTGTATTTCTTATTGCTTCTTATTTGGAATCGAGCATGTTATCACACAAGCAGCTAACTTCAGCCTCATTTGCCAGCATATTTTGTGACAAACTCAACTAGCATGCTCTTCCAGTTAACTCTTAAGAACCCCATGCACTTTATTTCCCCAAAAAGGAGAGAGAGAGAGGGGGAGAGAGAGGGAGAGAGGGAGAGAGAGCCCCATGAACTAGAAAGTGCGACTGCCGTGTCAAGGAAATTATAGGCAATAGCCCCTGGTTACGTGTGGAAACATATCTTTTTGTGTATGTTATTCACATTCATCTGTAGTTAGAGATGTGATTTTTGATAAAGAGTTAGAGAGGTGGTGTCTGCATGTTTAAACCATTCATTTGTGTTTTTAAGTTTTTGCTTCAACAAAATCCTGTTTTTACCTGAACTAGTGGAGATGGATACTCTTTGAGAATTTTCTCTCTCGTCTGCCTTTCAATTGAGAAGGAAAAAGTTTCCTGTTGGTGCCTTATGTTATATTGCTATAGAAATAATAGATCTTTGTTATATTGCTATAGAATTAATAGATCTTTGTATTTTTCCTCTCTCTTCCCAGATAAAACAAAACTATATGGTCTAATATTTCAGTTGTTGCTCATTGGTCCTCTGTCTCTTTTTTCTTTTCCTTTGTACATACTAATGCTGGTTGAATTGACCCAATACTTTGCATATTTTTGCAGCAAGGTGGCTTGATAAAGGAGACTTGGATGGAGGAAGATCCTAGAGAAGCAATCTTGAAGCATGCTGATGCGGCTGCGAAAGATCCAAAATTTATTGCTCCAGCATATGCTGATACACAGCCTCAGCCACTTTTTGCGGAGCCAGATGCTGAAGAAGAAGATAAGTGATCTGCATGTACTGCATTTTGTTCAAGTTCTCGAGATTCTCAAGTTTTAATGGAGAGGAATAGGCCGTGTATGAGAGTTCTCAAATGAGGGAATCATTCCTCCATAGATAAAAAAAAAGCTAGAATCTATGTTATGATATAGCTTTCGACGAACTAACATGAAATTTGTTGGAGATACATATGCTTTTCTGGATTTGCTGTTGCTATTCCGGTAGTAACTCATTTCTGCATAGATTGTTGACTGCCTGCTTGCTGTAAAATGTATGGGAGCAATTCTCATCTGTAATCTGTTTTATCTTACTCTGTTTTGTTCAAGATTGTTTCTACCAAGTTTGGCCCTTTGTGGTAAGCAATCGTTAGATGCTAGAACTCTTGCTTTCGTCTTTTATTGTTCCACCCATTCTCCCATCGCTTGTCCACTCAACTCTAGTACCCGAATCTACGTTTATTTGAAGTTTAGATACCTTCAAATGTTTACTAGTTACTTGTTCTGTGTTAAAGATAATCCTTCAAACTGTTTTAAAAGCTCGTATTCCTCAAACTCGTAGTAATTTCACCACGCGAAATAATTATGGCTACACAAAGATCTAAAAAAAAACTCTCTGTTATAAATAAAAACAGTAAAGTAAAGACAAGTATAGAGAGAAATTGATATATTAAACTTCAAACCGATGTACACACTGAAATCTCCTCTATTTATGGAATAAAGGAAGCTGTTGTGTAAGCTGCTACTCCAAGTTGCCGTGTAAGCTGTTACCGTATCACATATAGATAATCTTTTACCAGGGTAGTGTTTATTCATAACGGAATATCGAATTGATAAGCTTATTGTACCAGGTATAGATAATCTTCTACCGGAGATAATGTTAATCCGTCACGGAATACTGAAAGGGTAAGCTTATTGTACCAGGTATAGATAATCTTCCATCGGGGTAATGTTTATCCATAATAGACTATCAAAGTGATAAGCTTCTTCAGGAGCCTTATTTCCAATAGAGTACTAAATAGATAAACATATTTATAGTAGAGTCCCATATGAATAAACTTCTTCAGGAAGCTTATTTACAACATAGTACTAAATGAACATCCATAATATAATATATTAATAACATTATCAACCCAACTTGCATAATAAAACGTTTATCCCCATTCCATTAATTAGAAATGACACCAGGTAGCCACTCCAAAATGCTGCTATTTAAGAATTAGTAAGTGCGTCTTGAATATCAGTTTTTCAATTTAATTTTTAGGACAAAAATTGTCCTGAGATGTCTTGAAGTTACGATTTTTAGTTTAAAATTTCAGGACAAAATAAATACTTACTAATCCCCAAATAGCATTGCTGAAAATGACTATCTATGCTTTTGCCCCTTTCCATTAACGTAGTACAACAACAACAAATTCAGTAGTTTCCCACAAGTGAAGTCTGGAGAGGTAAGATGTACGCAGC
Organism: Nicotiana glauca; assembly: GCA_026770625.1. Lineage (NCBI taxonomy): Eukaryota > Viridiplantae > Streptophyta > Magnoliopsida > Solanales > Solanaceae > Nicotiana > Nicotiana glauca. The sequence continues at coordinate 11,546 of MU680293.1, read as the reverse complement.
CCCGCCCCTACCCTTGGAAGGGTATAGAGACTGTTTCCGATACGTAATGATTGGGAAAATACTACTAATGTAGAATTACATGTGTGCTTTATTTATACAAAAATTGAAAAAAAAGAAGTGAGTAAAATCCACTGTACCCCTTAACCTTTAGGGGTCGGAAAACAATACCTCCCTCACATTTTGAATGGGAAAGTAAACCCCCTTATGCAATATTTTTTTTAAGATAAAGATTTTTTTCTCTCTATCCTTTCAAAGGTGAAGTATAATATTTTTCATCCAAACCAATACTTGAATTTCGTTTTTCTTGCTTGTAAAATTTAAGATATTTTTCTATTATATGAGCCTGTTGTCAAAATTTTTGCAATAAAGAAAATAATCTTGCATATAAAATTCAAGAAATATGCTGAACGCACATTCGCCACCGATGCTTTAGCATTTCAATTTGAAGAGAAAAAGATCCGCTAAATCGTTAATTCTCTGACATATATATTTAGATCAAAGAATTGTTGCTATGAGTATTAATTTATTATGTATTTTCTTTGTATATTAAAATTATTATACTAAAACCATTATTAGACTTTACTTATTTTGAAAATATTTTTATTATTAGACTTTACTTATTTCGACCAAAAAGAAAGGAAAATATATTTATTAAATAGGAATTATAGTTGATAATGTCACATTTGAAAATTTATTATGAAGGTGTTTTTACATTACATTATATCTTAAACTATGCAGGAAGAAGGCTAAAGGAAAACTTCATAAATTATATAGATCCTAATTGTTTGTCATATCTAGAGCTTTGGGCTATAATAAAAGAACTTGGTTATTCTAAAAATGATCTATTGAAAAAAAAAAAGATTTTATTAAAAAAATTATTTCGTTAGAAAGGTATTAAGGGGGTCACTTTCCTATACAAAACGTGAAGGGGTGTTTTTTTTCCAACCGTTAAAGCTTAAAGGGTCGTTTGGTTGGAAAACAATTTATACCGGTATAAGTTATGCTAGTATTAGTTATATTGGGATTAGTTATGGTGGGATTGTTGTTTATTCATTGTTTGGTATGTTGTATTAAGAATGACAATTGCATAATTTCTAAGAAGAAGGTATAAGTTATACTGGTACTAATTACCTCACTTTCTATAAGGTATAAGTTATCACATTGTTAAAATTAACACCGGGATAACTTATACTTGGTTTCCTAACCAAATAGAGTATTAATGTGATATTAAATTTTTATACCACCCTTATACCTTCTTATACCTCATACCAAACGACCCTCGGGTAAAGTAAATTTGACTAGATATAGTGATTTATGAGACTAGTTAAGTTAAAATTGTGCACTCGTTTATAGCTTTCCGGTGAAGATAAAGTATATACTGTTATGAATAGTTTAAGGAGTGGATGCTCTTACTATTTGTGAATAGAAAGTGTACTTTTTAGGCTTATAAATAGCCTTGTGTCTGATGGGTAAAGACACACCAAAGTGAGAGAAGAAAAGACTTCTTCCTTCTTTCTATCTCTTCTTATTTATATTTTATTATATTGCTTTTATTTTATAACACATTATCAGCACAATGCTTTAATTTTATTCTTAACCCCCGCAAAGTTGAGTCATATTTTATTAAGGTATGTATCACTATATTCATTTTATTTATGGTAGTACATATCATATGCTTACTGCTTGCAAATTACTTGTGCTCTTGGATATCTTAAATAGTTTAAGTACATTGCAGTGATAAAATAACTATTTCCTTTAGTGCTCAACTCTTAGATGACCTCAAAGTCATCAAACTAGCTATCCACTAATGACATACTTAAAATATTCATGGACTTCATGGATCAAAATATATCTTTAAGGCATTTTGAAAAACTGTGAGAAATGAATTGACAAGTAATAATTTTATATTAGTTTAATTACTTTATATTTATTGGATTGGAACATATAAATAATGTTAGTTACGTTCAATTCTAGTAATACATAGATATCAATAATATAAAGTGAAATGAAACAGTATGTTGTTTCCAATTTATGGCAAAATAAAATGAAACAGTATGTTGTTTCCAATTTATGGCAAAATAAAATGAAATAGTAGGTTGTTTACATGATATAACTCTATTTTCGTCTCTTTTTTCCATCTCGTTTTGTTTCATTAATTGTTTATTAATATAATTATTTCTCTAACTTATTTATATTTTATGATAGTTTTCACTATGTCAAATTTATCAAAACTTGAATTTGTGGCATTTGACATCACCGGGAAGAACTATTTATCATGGGTCTTTGATGATGAAATTCACCTTGACGCTAAAGGTCTTCGAAATACTATTATACAAGGAAATGAAGCATCAAATCAGGATAAAGCGAATGCCATGATTTTCCTTCGTCATCATCTACATGAAGGGTTAAAAACTAAATATTTATTCGTAAAAGATCCACTTGAATTATGGATTAATTTGAATGATCGATATGACCACCTAAAACTTACGGTATTATCGAAAGCTCGATATGAGTGGATACATTTAAGGTTGCAAGAATTTAAAACTGTAAGTGAGTATAATTCTGCTATCTTTAAAGTAAGTTCTCTATTAAAATTATGTGGAGACACTATCACAGATGATGACTTATTGGAATAAATATTTTCTACTTTTCACGCTTCAAATGTGGGGCTACAACAGCAATACCGTAAAAAAGGTTTTAAGAAATATTCTGAGTTAATTACATGCCTACTTGTGACAGAGCAGAATAATACTCTATTAATGAAAAATCATGAAGCCCGTCCCATTGGGTCAGCTCCATTCCCGGAAGTGAATGTTGTAGCACCATATGATAAGTTTGAAAGAAAATAAAATAATAACCGTGGTCGTGGACATGGTCGTAGACGTGGACGTGACATGGGATGAAACAATTATCTTCATTATGGTGGAAATAATCAGGAGAATAATAAGGGTTCTCAAATTAATCCTTCAAAAGGTAAAATTAGTATATGTCACCGATGTGGTATGAAAGGTCACTGGGCACACATTTGTCGTACGCCAGATCATTTTGTCAAACTTTATCAAGTCTCCCTTAGAAAGAAAGAAAATAATGTGGAGGCACACTTGACCTTTCAAAATAATGATGATGGAGCAGGCCCCTCAAACAAACATGATTCTGAGGCACATCTTTCATATAAAAATGATAATTTTGGAGGCCTAGCAAATATTACTCATTTAGAAGATGGAGACTTCTTTGAGGATATTGACTGAAGAATTAATTATTTTACTGGGGAATGAAGCTATATTAAAAATTGTCATTTTTTATGTTTGCAACTAGTTTATTTTTCTTGAGTGTATTTTCCTAATGCATCATGTGTTGCTAGTTTCTTAATGTTCTTATTCTGTTTGTCTTTCATATTTCTTATGATGTACTTTTTGATCTTTTTATGAAGAATATGAAAATTTCCCAGTTTTCAGTTGGACTCAAGATTAATAAAGATGATATATGTCTTCTGGATAGTGCTACAACACACACTATTTTAAGAGATAAGAGATATTTCTCTTATCTGGTAGTGAAAGAAGCCAATGTTAATACAATATCCGGTAGTACAAGATTAATTGAAGGTTCTGGAAGAGATAATTTATTACTACCAGGGGAAAAAAATTTGGCTATTAATGAAGCACTATATTGTAGTAAATCCCAAGATATTCGCCAAAATGGCTACCATATTGAGACTACAAATGATGGAAAGATTGAATATCTTTATATTACTACAATAATGTTTGGTTAGAAATATGTGCTTGAAATGTTACCTGCTCTTTCCTCCGGCTTATACTACACAAGTATTAGCAGGATTGAAATACATGCCGTAGTAAACGAGAAGTTTACTAACCAAGATAATTTTATTATTTGGCATGACCGGTTGAGCCATCCTGGTTCTAATATGATGCGTAAAATAATTGAGAATTCACATGGACATTCAATGAAGAACCAAAAAATTTCATCAATTTAAGGAATTCTCTTGTGCTGCATGTTCTCAAGGCAAATTAATTATTAGACCATCAACTATTAAAGTTCGGATGGAATCCCCTGCATTTCTAGAAAGTATACATGATGATATATGTGGACTATTAAGATATTATATGATTTTGGTAGATGCATCTACAAGATGGTCACATGTGTGCTTACTATCAACTCGCAATATGGCATTTGCGAGATTGTTGGCTCAAATAATAAAGCTAAGAGCACAATTTCCAGATTATGCAACTAAGACAATCCGTCTTGATAATGCTGGTGAGTTTACATCCCAAGCCTTTAATGATTATTGTATATAAACTGGGATAACAATTGAGCATCCGGTTACTTATGTTCATACACAAAATGGTTTAGCTGAATCATTGATCAAACGCCTCCAATTAATTGCTATACCAATGCTTATGAGAACAAAACTTCCCATTTCAGTATGGGGTCATGCTATTTTTCATGCAACAGCACTTGTGCGGATATTGCCCACAAGTTATCATAAAGTCTCCCCATTATAATTGACTTTTGGTCACGAGCCAAATATTTTCCATCTTAGAATCTTTAGTTGTGCGATATATGTTCCAATTGCTCCACCACAACGCACAAAGATGGGTCCTCAAAGAAGGTTGAGAATATATGTTGGATATGAATCTCCTTCTATTATAAAATATTTAGAGCCAATTACTGGAAATTTATTTACGACAAAATTTTTTGATTGCTATTTTGATGAATCAGTATACCCAATATTAAGGGGAGAAAATAAGCAGCTGAAAAAGGAGATAGATTGGAATGCATTATCACTGTCTCATTTAGATCCTCGAACAAATCAATGTGAACAAAAGGTTCAAAAGCTTATTCATTTGCAAAATATTCCAAATCAATTTCCAGATGCATTCACTGATCTACCAAAGGTGACTAAGTCACATATTCCAGCTGCTAATGCTCCAATTCGAGTTGATATTCCGGTAAGACAATCAATTAAAGCAAATGAGTCTAAGCCAAACTTGAAATGTGGTAGACCAATTGGTTTTAAAAATAAAAATTCTCGACGAAGAAAAGGAGCAAATGATCAAAGTGATCATAACACAGAGGTAGTGGCTCAAGAACAGCCCCAAGACGTAACAAATGATAAGACCTTATGGGAGGTCCAGGTACCTGAAAATAATGAGAATGAAGAGATATCAATAAGTTACGTCTCAACGAAAAAAAGATGGAGCCGAAATAATATTATTATCGATAACATTTTTGCTTATAATGTTGCTGTTGAAATAATGCAACAAGATGAGGATCTTGAACCAAAATCTGTCAATGAATGTAGACACATAAATGATTGGCCAAAATGGAAAGACGCTATCCAGACAGAGTTAACTTCACTTGGAAAACGTAAAGCCTTCGGACCCATAGTTTGAACACCTGAATGTATAAAGCCAGTAGGGTATAAATGAGTTTTTGTGCGGAAACAAAATGATAAGAATGAAGTCGTTAGATATAAAGCACGAGTTGTGGCATAAGGGTTTTCGCAAAGGCCTGACATTGATTATATGGAGATATATTCTCCTGTAGTAGATGCTATCACCTTCAGGTATCTCATAAATATGGAAGTGCATAAAAAACTTGATATGCTTCTAATGGATGTTGTCACAGCCTATTTGTATGGATCATTAGAAAACGAAATTTCTATGAAAATACCTGAGGGATTTAAAGTGCCAGAAGCGTATAAAATTTTTCGCGAAGCTTGTTCAATAAAGCTTCAGAAATCTTTATACGGATTAAAACAATCAGGTTGTATGTGGTACAATCACCCGAGTGAATACCTGTTGAAAGAAGGATACAAGAATAATCCAATTTGTCCTTGTGTCTTTATAAAAAGCTTTGGATCTGAATTTGTTATAATCGCCGTGTATGTTGATGATTTAAATATCATTGGAACTCCTGGGGAGCTTCCAAAAGTAGTAGACTGTTTGAAGAAAGAATTTAAAATGAAAGATCTTGGAAAGACAAAATTTTATCTTGGTCTACAAATTGAGTATATGAAAGATGGAATATTTGTCTATCAATCAGCATACACTGAAAAGATTTTAAAGCGATTCTATATGGATAAAGCACATCCATTGAGTGGACCGATGGTTGTGAGATCACTTGATATAAAGGAAGATCCATTCCGACCCCATGAAAATGATGAAGAGCTTCTTGCTGCCGAAGTACCATATCTTTCACACCCCAAAATGAACCCCAAAGCCTATATATTGGAATGGGGTAGGGTTATAAAAATTAGAAAATTAACCCTCCGATGTCGGGTCTGCTATAGCAGAATGGACTGCAAAATGACAATGCTGGCCGCAGAATGCACCGCAAAATCGACGCCCAAAACTAGGCTACACTGGCCCAGTCTGCGACAGAAATGCGACCGCAAAGTCAGAAATGCGACTGGTTTTGCGGTCGCAGATTTGACACAAGATCGCATTTTCTAGCTTTTGGTAATTTGATCATAACTTACGAAGGAATGTCCAAATGACGAACGGTTTGAAGCGTTGGAAACTAGACTCGAAGACCTTTCATTTGATAGGTTATCCATCAATTAAAATATTATAGATATTTAGATAGGCTCGTTCAAAGTGGGGGCTTGTGCGAACTCATTTGAAATCTTAGCCTATTTTGAACCTTTCCAATTTTCCTTAGACTTAAGCCCCTCTTTGGACCCCAAATTACTTACCACAAGACTTGTACACTTATTTACCAAGTCCAATTGATGTACACTATGTTAATAGCACATAAAATATTATAATAAGCCTATGTGGCACCACGAAATCCTAGTTTACTTAGCGAAATTTTCCGGGGCCTTACAATATCTTAGTTCAATTGAGGCATTAATGTATCTTGCCAATAATTCTCGACCAGATATAGCTTTCTCAGTAAGCTTATTGGCAAAATTTAGTTCTTCTCCAATACAAAGACATTGGAATGGTATTAAGCATATATTCAGATACCTCCAATGGACCATTGATGTCACGACCCAAAATCCACTAAGGGTCGTACTCATACCGCTGTCAGGCAAGCCAACCAAAATACTTGATTAAATTCTCGTTTAAATATTTCTTAAAACACTTCTTTTATACGTTTAAAATAATACATAGTAAATTCCTTTGAATAAATAATGAAACATTTAACAACTTTTAAAATTCCTGAATAAATCCAAAGACATCCCAGAACCCGGTGTCACAAGTGCACGAGCAATTTTTAAGCAATAACATAATACAACAACCATCCAGAATACAATATTGGACAGAAAATAAATATAGTAATCTGAAAGAGACTTGCTGGCTGTGGGTCGTCTCGGAAAATGCAGCTCACCTAAGTCTCCATTCAATCATGCTGCTACGCCCACTAGGCCACTAGAGATGCATGTGCATGTGCAATAAAAATGCACAGAAGTGTAGTATGAGTACGAAAGACAACGTGTACCCAATGAGTATCCCGTCTAATCTCGAAGAAGTAGAAACGAGAGGTCGACTTCGACACTTACTAGTGGTCCAATATTGTTATATCAATAATATATTAAATCGTGGATTCTTATAAACATGATTTTGGTTCAATAGAATGAAGCAAGTAAACAATTATTTCTTTTATAGGAAAGTTTCAGAATTCCTTGTCATCATTTATACACATATTTTCAAACTAGGAAAAGGCAACAACAACTTCAATAAGTTTCAAGGCAAGCAATACAAGCATGCGCAATTCATGCCGAGGACGTACGACCCGATCCAATAGAAATGTAAAATGTGCACTGTCGTGGGTTGAACGACGCGAACCATAGATGTATCTATTACCCCGCTCACGAACCATACATGCAACGCGGTTAACATAAATAAACAAACACCCTACTCGCGAATCATACATACGACGCGGGTACGCATAGAAATATATGCTCAAATAACAAATTAAGGATTTATCAGGGAACCTTTATCCAAATAAAAATCAATTATCTTTTAGCGATTTAAGAAAATAAAGTTTAATCCCTTTTAGAAATTCATTTACCAATTTGATAAGATTTACGCAATTCAACTGTCAATAAGATTACAGATATTCCAAGTATGGCATGCTTTTGGGTCCTAGACTACCCGGACTTACACATATTAGTAGCTATGCACGGACTCTCGTCACCTCGTGCGTACGTATCCCCCACGCATAACCAATTATTTCACCTATGGGGACAATTCCCTCTTACAAGGTTAGAAAGGAGACTCACCTCGTTCCGAAGATCCATAGTCGGCATTCCACGCCCTTCCGAAGACTCGAATAGATGACAATGCTCCAAAACTAGCCAATAATTATGCAAATCCATTAATATATGATCAATTACTCATTACAATCCAATTTATAGCAATTTCTAACCTCGACCGAAAAGTTGACAAAAACGCCCTCGGGCCCACGTGCCCGGATTTCCGAAATTTCTTAAAGATAAAGTTTACCCATGAACTCACGAATCAAATATATAATTTTCTCTTAATTCCATACCCAAAATCCTGGTCAAATTCAAAGAATATCAGTTTTCTAGTTTTCCATCTAACCCCAAGTTTTTTACAAATTTCCATGTCCAAATCCGTATATAATCATGTGTTTAACTCAAAACTAGCATAAATTACTTACCTCATGCTTGGTGGTGAAAATGGCACCTCAAAGTTGCTCCAAAATCGGCTCAAATGGAAGAAAATGGGGTTGAAATGAACCCAACCTCCGATTTAAAAGAACCTTACTACCTCCAGCATTTCCGCACCTACGGTCCTTTGACCGCTTCTGCGGTTTCGCAGGTGCGAGCTACTCTACTGCATCTGCGGTTTCCTCCACGCTCGCCTTTTTCCGCTTCTGTGCCTCGCCCGCCGCAGGTGCGATCCCGCTTCTGTGGCTCCATGACAACATCTGCGGCCTCTTCACTTCTGGCTGAAGCCACATTTGTGGCTCTTTTGGCCGCTTCTGCGGCTCTGCACCTGCGGCCCAAATTTCGTAGGTAGCGGTTATATCAGCAACCAACAACTTCAGCCCTTCCAAAAATCCCATTTTCGATCCGTTAACCACCCGGAATCCACTAGAGGCCCCCGGGACCCCAACCAATCCTACTTACCAGTCCCAAAACACATTACGGACTTGCTCGAGGCCTCAAATCATATCAAACAATGCTAAAACCATGAATTGACCTACAATCCAATCTTTATGAACTTTAGAATTTCAAACTTCTACTTCTGATGTTTAAACCTGTCGAATCATGTCCGATTGACTTCAAATTTGGCACATAAGTCATATTTGACATTACGGACCTACTCCAACTTTCGAAATCAGATTCCGACCCCTATATCAAAATGTCCACTTCCGGTCAAATTTCCAAAACCTTCAAATCTATCTTTAGCCAAATGACTCCAAAATGACCCACGGACCTCCGAATTCACTTTTGATCGCGCTCCCAACTCCAGAATCACCATACAACGCTACTCCCAGACTTGGAATCCCAAACAGACATCGATAACACTAAAATGCACTTCAAGCCAAACTTATGAAATTTTTTCCAAAATTCTAACTTCCACAATAGGCGCCAAAACGCTTTCAAGTCATCCAAAACCCGATCCGGGCATATGCCCAAGTCCGAAATCATCATACGAACCTGCTGGAACCTTCAGATCCCGATTCCAAGGTTGTTTACTCCGCGATCCAATCTTAGTTAATTCTTTCAACTTAAAGCTTTCGAAATGAGAATTCTATTTCCAAATTAACTTCGGATTTCCCGAAATTCAGTTCCGACCACGCGTACAAGTCATAATACCCGAAATGAAGTTGCTCATGGCCTCAGACTGTTGAACGATGTGCTAGAGCTCAAAACGACCGTTCGGGTCATTACATTCTCTCCCACTTAAACATACGTTCGTCCTCGAATGTGCTAAGAACTATTTTGGGGTTGCCCGAAATTGTGCTACTACAACCCAGTTGGGCACATTAGCTCGATCAATTCTGAAGATATTCCCTTTTATTCATGCAAATAAGCCTTAGAGCCAAATTCCAAACATTCGAAATTCTCTGCCAGGCTTGATCCGACATACTCTCACCAAATTAATAATTACACGCAACACCAAAACATGACTGCATACCTTAGCTGAATTCACACCTTACACCATTTTACTCACAGGACCACCATAACATTCTCTGATCATTTTAGTCGAAATTCCATGACTCTGATGCTCCCATTGCACCTCATGACAGACATAAGTCTTGCTCTAACTCTTACAATACCGCCACGATGAAAGAGATGTGTATAAATTCGTAACCAACTGCCGAATCAACAATCACTGGTTCTATACTCCTGACAAGAACCATCACCTCATTCTGAACTGAATAATGGTATTTTCTCCTTAATATACTTCATATAATCAGATTGCACTGATCCTAAATCCAATAATCTTGTCTTACCCAGTACGAACTGCTCAGGCAATGTGCCACCCCGGATATGATCAAAAGTCTCATATGATGTCACAATGTGCCAATAGGCTACCAATTCGAACGTGATACAAAAGGAAAACGAACTCTGAAAAGGAAATTCAATTACCCCGCTCGCGAATCATGCATGCGATGCAGTCAACATACTAAACAGACATCCTGCTCTCGAATCATACATGCGACACGGGCACATAGCTAATATGAGCTTTCCTCGGAAAAATAGGAAACAAAACACATAGAAATAGATATGGGGAACTGTACTGAGCATCACACTGTTGCGTCGTGCAACCCGATCCAAATAACATACCCATGGCGGCGTGCCACCCGATCCACACATAGAACTCACATAAGGAGATATACATCGAGCTAAATTGCTCATTACAACAAGATACCGAATATTGGTCACAAGCACGCTAGGTGCATAATGCCATTTCCCTAGGGAGACATATAACGCTATAAGCTACAAACTCAAGCACAACTGAGGTGCGATATACGATCTAAATCTCAAGAGCCATCCCGCTCATATAACATCATCTCTACGCGAAACCTCAACACATAAGAAATTCACCAAGACGTCTCACAACTCATACGATGCAATATATCATTACATGAAATAGCTGACAATGAGATAACACCCCGACTACTCTTCCATAAGGAGCGTATTGCTGAAATGAACACATCTGGCCTGATATAGAGCCCATATTCACATTTAAATCCATCCACAGACCTCAAGCTGATTCTGATCACACCGAACTAGGCCAATAGCCTTCCATGGGTCCATAATCACCCCCTTTTCTCATAACCCATAAGAACAACCATCATAACCGGAGTAATCCTCCACAGTCTACAACACAATAAACTAAGTGCCCTCCAGGCATCAAATTCTCAATTTAGCGACATCACTACAATCTTCATACTTGGTTTAATTTCTTCAATCAATCAAGTGACTACATGCCACACTTATACAACCTTCCCGTGGGGCAAGCTCCCACTGTGAGCACGTGATTTTTGCTCTCACGACAACAACTCCCAAAAGTATAAAATAAAATAGTTTTGTTATCGCA
>MU680290.1:3014-13056 GCA_026770625.1 Nicotiana glauca | reverse complement strand
ATGTGTTAGGCTTACCTGGTCGCGAAGACTAGGTGCCGTCATGACGTGTTCACAATTGGTGAACTAGGGTCGTGACACCCGTTGCATCACTGTCACCGCCGCTGCCGCCACTGTTACGCCGCCACCACCACTGTCCGCCACCACCACTATCACCGCCGCCACCACTGTTCTGCGGCCCCCACTGATTTTAGCCTCCTTTTAATATACCAAGGTTAGTAATCTACCTATTAGCTTTTTTATTTTTAAATTTTGCTATATAATTTTATGTAATTTGTTAGAGTTTTTGCCTATTTAGTATTAGGGTTGTTTGTTTGAACTACATTAGGTAATATGAACTTGTTACATTAGGGTTGTTTGTTTGAACTACATTAGGTAATGTGAACTTTTGACTATTAGCTAATATGAACTACATTATTTAATATGAACTTTTTAATATTTAGTATTAGGGTTTTTTTTTGTCTATTAGCTTTTTACTTATATTGAGTTCAATTGTGAAAAGATACAATTCATTATCTTAGAAGAGTAGAGTACCTAAATTCACGCTTTAAACTATGAGTTATACATTTATAAGATAAGAAAAAAGATTTAAAGGGAGGAGTTTATTAATTTATTAACTAATTTAATTTGTTCTTGCTTTATTTAAATAGATGGAACATCGTTCTTGGATGTACAATAGGAATTATCCTAATCGGCGGGGATTGCGGGAGAATTTTGTAGAAGGGGTTGAGGACTTTATTAGACATGCAATGTCACTTCCTCCATACATAAAAGAAGGAGTAATTAGGTGCCCTTGTGTTAAGTGCGACTGTATGAAGTTTGGAAAACCGGAGGAAGTTAAGGTTCATCTTTATATGAAGGGGTTTATAGCGAATTACTTTGTGTGGACTTATCATGGAGAGATGGATGGTAGCGATGGGATATTTCATAACATGGTTCTTGGTGAAAGTAGTAGGTCAAGGGAGAATAGAAATAGTGATTCCAGAATTCATGATATGGTTGCGAATGCTTTTGGAATGCACTTTGGGGGTGAACCCAACGAAAATTTTGAACAAACTCCTAATGATGAAGCAAAACATTTTTATGAACAGTTAGAGGAAGCTAGTCGTCCATTACGTAAAGGTCGTCCGCACTCTAAGTTGTCTGTTGCATTAGATTACTAAGTATGAAATCTGATTGGAATATTTCTCAAAGAGCCATGGACTCTGTCATTGACCTTATGCGTGAACTAGTTGGCAAGGAAATCGAATTACCTGGTGATTTCTATAAGGCAAAGAGATTAGTTTCTAAGTTAGGACTTTCGTCAATGAGAATTGATTGTTGTGAAGATGGTTGCATGTTATATTATAAAGATAATGCAAATTTAAGAATTTGTAAATTTTGTGGAAAGCCTCGTTTCAAGAGGCTTTCCAGCGGGAAGATGGCCGCTATCAAGGCGATGCATTATTTACCTCTTATACCTAGGCTAAAGAGGTTATATGCGTCGATGAGTTCTGCTCCTCATATGAGATGACACTTTGAAATAGAAGACCACCTGGTGTTATGTGCCATCCTTCAGATAGAGAAGCTTGGAAGCACTTTAATAGGACATATCCAGATTTTGCTAGTGAACCAAGGAATATTCGGTTAGGTCTGTGTGCGGATGGCTTCACGCCTTTTTCTATATCTGCGACACCGTATTCATGTTGGCCTGTCTTTCTTACACCTTACAATTTACCCCCCGAGTTGTGCATGACTAGTCCATATATATTCTTAAATTGTATTATCCCCGGTCCACGTAATCTGAAAAGTTTGATAGATGTATATTTGCAACCTTTGATTGATGAGATAAAACAATTGTGGTACGATGGTGTTGAAACATATTACATATCAACCAAGCAGAATTTCAATTTGCGTGCTAATTTAATGCGGACAATGAACGATTTTTCTGCGTATGGAATGTTGTCTGGGTGGATGACTGCTGGGAAGCTAGCTTGTCCTTACTGCATGGAAAATAGTAAAGCGTTCACTTTAAAACATGGCCGAATGCAATCATGGTTTGATTGTCATCGTCAATTCTTGCCTGAGGGTCATGAGTTTAGAAGAATGAAAAATGCTTTCAAAAAGAATAAACTGGAATATGATTATCCACCTCCGATACTTTCAGGTGATGAAATTTGGGAGAGGGTCCAGAACTTCAGTAAAGTTACTGAAGTTCCACCGCATAGATTCCCCGGATACGGTGTTACTCATAATTGGACCAAACAGAGTATATTTTGGGAGTTGCCTTATTGGAAGGATAATCTTCTCCGTCACAACCTTGATGTCATGCATATTGAGAAGAATTATTTTGACAATTTGTTCAACACAGTGATGGATGTTAAAGGTAAGACAAAGGATAACCCGAAGGCTAGAATGGACTTACAAGAATATTGCAGGCGGCCTGAATTACACTTGCAGACAGCAAACAATGGTAAGTTATTCAAGCCCAAAGCAAGTTACACATTCACTTTGGAGGAAAGACGGCAGATTTGTGATTGGGTAACGAAATTGAAGATGCCTGAGGGTTATGCGTCCAATTTTGGGAAAAAAGTTGATATGGAGGTAGGGAAGTTGAGCCATTTGAAAAGTCATGAATGTCATGTTTTCATGGAGACCTTAGTGCCTATTGCGTTTTCTGGTTTGCCTGAAAGAATCTGGAAACCCATCACTGAGATTAGTTTGTTTTTCAAAGACTTGTGTTCTTCCACATTAAGGGAAGAAAACCTACACCGGATGGATCAGAATATTCGTGTAACTTGGGGTAAGATGGAAAAGATATTTCCATGTGGGTTTTTTGATGTGATGGAATACCTTCCAATCCACCTTGTACACGAGGCACGACTTGGAGGGCCTGTTCAATGCAGATGGATGTATCCCTTTGAGAGGTAATATTATAGTCCATATATAATTTTCTATTTTATTTGAATGTACTTGGCTAACCTGAAATTATGTAAGACAATTGGCAAATGCAAACAATTTGTTAATCAGAGGAATAGAATTGAAGGATCTATATGCGAAGCTTATCTTGCAAAGGAAACTGCTCATTTTTGTTCTTATTATTTTGAGAGTAATGTGCCATGTGCAAGGAATAGGCCCAACAGGCACACGGTCGCCCTTACGAATAATCCATTATATCCGCCTATGTCCATATTCAATCAACCAGGCCGATGTTCTAAGGATGGTAGAAAGAGAAATTTGAGTGATATGGAGTTCAAGTCAGCTACACTTCATGTGTTGCTAAATTGTCCCGAAGTAGTACCATTTCTCAAGTAAGTATTGATTTAATAGTTATCAAAATATAAAATTTACTGTGATTACATCTCAATGCAACTACTAAAAATATTTGATGTGTCACAGTCACTTCATGGGTCAATTTGGCCAAGATGCTGTATATACGACATTTGATAAGTGGTTCAAACAATTTGTAAGTATATCCTTAAAATATTCTAACACAATGTAGGTAAACAATGTTTGGAAGTTATGCTAACTTATGAATTTTATTAACAATATGTAGGTAAATGATCCAAATAATGATGTAAATCAATTTTTGAAAGATATATCTTAGGGACCTGGTGTTGAGGTCACAACATATTCCAAGTACGTTGTGAATAGTTATAAGTTTCATACAGAGGGTTGCTCTAAAAATAAAAAAAGCAACAACAGTGGGGTGTGGGTTCAAGGTGGTGATGGCAACCAAGTTGGAGATATTGATTATTATGGTGTGCTCAAAGAAATAATAGTACTATAATATTCAGGTTGGCCATGTAAGAAAATTATTCTCTTTAGATGCAAGTGGTTTGACCCAAATCCAACAAGATGTACGAGAGTACACAATCAATACAACATAATTGAGGTTAATCATACGAGGGAGTATAATCGCTATGATCCTTTCATAATTGCACATAATGTTAGGCAAGTGTATTATGATCCTTATCCATTGAGGCAGAATAAGTCCGATTGGTGGGCTGTAATCAAAACAAAGCTTGTAGGTAGGGTCGAAGTCGAGAATGTGTTAGATGTGCATATCAAAACGATATCTCCAGTGTTTACCAAATAGTGGACGAACTTTTAGAAAAAGATTTGGAACATCCTGAACACATATTGGAAGAAGTTGATATAAATGAAATAAGAATTATAGAAAACGAGGAAGAAGAATCAACTGATGAAGCTCAAACTAGTGAGGAAGAAGAATTCTCTGACGAGGAAAAAGAATTCTCTGACGAGGAAGAATACGTCGATGATCTTTAAAAAGTTGGTTTCTTCGATAACTCTCGTTTATAGATAGTTTACTTATATGTTTCAATCTAAATATGTATTATATTATACAGATGACATGCAAGGGTCGAGGTAACAATGAAGGTAGTGGTTCTCGGGGTCGAGATAAGGCTAGGAAGCAAAAGAGGAGGGTAGAAGATACTACTCATCAATCTTTTCCACCCTCTTCTGATTTGCCTATCACTATGCCACAGCCTTTACCCCATGGCTATACTGAGCTGCCACAGCATCACCAGCCGTACACCTTCGTGCAGACCCTGGGTGTTTCTTCACAGGGCCATCGGACTGTGCGTCCAACATACAGTCCACCTGTCTCACTACCACATGAATCCCACCCAACAGCATCACATGGATCGCATCGATCCATGTCACATCCACATGGATCACAGCCATCAGTGTCACAGCCAGTCGGGTCACAGCCACTTGGGTCACAGCAGTCAGTATCACAACCACTTGTGATCCGTGCAGCTATGTCGCAGTCACAGGGATCACATCTATCTTCATCAGTGACTCCACCTATTGGAGGCCTTCATTTGCAGGATAGTAGCTCTGACCCCCCTACTCCTTCTACACATGCCTCTGATACACATTTTTCGGACGATGATGCTGATGCTGCTACTGCTGCTGACGAGGAGGTGCATTATGATCAGTATAGCAGGATCATTATAGTCCCTGAGGGTGATGGGTAAGAGTTATTTGTTATTTTTATGTTTATTTTTTTGTACAGTTTTTACTAAGATATTAATTTTTTTTATTTATTAAATTATAGGTTCCTCCCGAGTAATATTACTACGAGGATAATCACCAAAGCAACCAGAAAGCTTTATGTTGCCCCTTATGCGTCTTGGCGTGAATTTCCATTCTCGCTAAAGGAGGCAATTTTCAATGAATTTAAGGTATAAATGTTCTTTTAAGCAGTATAATTATTTATATTTATGATATTTCCATATAATATTTAACTTTTGAAATACAGAGCAAGTGTGTATGGGAACACCAGTATAGCGCGGACGTGGCTGTAAATTTTAATCTCAAAGCTCGCAAGCGGTTGTCGCATTCTTTCTCCATAGCTAGACAGCTGAACCAGAAGCCTGGCTAGTTGCTTCAGGTGTTTTGGGATGATTTGCAAAGGCAATTAATTACTGCAGAGTTCTTACAGAAGAGCGAAAAGGGAAAGAAAGCTCGTGCATCTGAGAATGGAGGATCCCTGCACACTGGAGGTGCAGTCAGCCAGGGGATAATAAAAAGAAGAATGGTACGTAATTGCTTAATTTATTTTAATTTTCAAAGCATATCTATTCTATTTATTAATTAAAATTTATGAGTTTTCAGGAAAAGAAGTTGGGCCGTCCGATAAACCAAGATGAGCTATTCAAGGAGACTCATATTGTGAAGAAGAAGAAAGAGACGGATGAAGAAAGGTAGGTCGAAGGACGAGCCTCGACTGTACATGTAAGTTTTCATTTTTCATTAAGTATTTTCATTTATTTTTATATAAATTTTAAAATACTAATTCAATTTACTTTTTCTTATAGGATCGCTTCAGAGTTGAAGCTGAGGAATTCATACGCAGCCAGCCACCTAATGAGTCGGGCCCGCCATTCCAGCTTTCGGCCGAGGATGTTAAAAGACTATGGACGCCGGGTCCAAAATAGGGGAAGTTATACGACATTCCTACTAAGACATTCCATCGCTATAGGTGTGGAATGCAAGGAATAGGGACTTCCTCGCTAGCCGAGCAACTTGATGGGGAGAGCCTCTCCGCTATGCAGGAGACTGTGACAAAGCTCACATCCGAGCTAGAAGCGTCCAAGGAAAGAGAAAAGCTTAGAGATGCTCAGTACATTGGCGTGGTCGCTCAGTGCCATGCCATGCAAGAGCAGATAAAAAATCTCCTAGCTGGATCTTTTTCGATTCCCTGGTCTCGTCCATCATTGCCAAAGGCTGCCCGTCCCCGTGCTCGTTCGTCCCGCCCTCCAAGTGGCTGCTCCTTCCGTCCTCCCCGTGATCATTCTTCCCGTTATCGATAAATAGACCCTTCTCAATACCGTGATGATGATGAAACTTCATCGGAGGGTGATGAAATAATGATGTACCAAACAATCAATGAATTTTAGACAATTTGAACTAGACAAACACAAATTGTTTTCCATTGGGTTGTAACAAGAGTTAACTTAGATTGGTAGTTCTACTGAAATTTACACTTTCTTGGTTTTAATGTAGCTTTTAATGTTGTTTTTGTGTTGTTGTTGTTGGGTTGTTGTTTGGTATTCTTATTGGAATTGTTGTTTGAATTATTGTTGCTTGTTGCTTGTTAGGGTTTTGGTATGACTGGCAGGTGGTGTAGCTGCCAAAACAGGCAGTTTCTGCCAAAATAATACACAGAAAAGCGACCAACTTTGGTCTCTATTTGGTCTCTTTTCACGTTAAAAAAAAATAAATTTTTGGAGAATAGCGACCAACGTTGGTCGCTATTTACCCAGATTTCTACAAAAAGTGACCAAACTTGGTCGCTATTTCATTAAAAAAATAAAATTTCTGGTGATATAGCGACCAAAGTTGGTCGCTAAAGTTTAAAAAATAAATTAAATTCATGTATTTAGGGACCAAAGTTGGTCGCTAGTTTAATAAAATAAATAAATAATTGAATAAAAAAGCGACCAACCTTGGTCTCTAGTTTCCAGATTTTAAAATATAATATTTGGATTAGAGACCAAAGTTGGTCGCTTTTTAATGATTAATAATAAATAAATAAATAAAGTATTTTATATTTAGAGACCAACTTTGGTCGCCAAATTTATATTATTAAATTAATAAAACAAACAAAGTTGGTCTCTATAGTCAATATTCGAAATATTTGGTCCATTTAGCTTAGAGACCAAAGTTGGTCGCTAATTAGCGACCAACTTTGGTCCCTAAATAAAAGAGACCATCAATATAGTTACCAGGTCCGTTTGGTCATTTTTTGGTCGCTTTTGAGGTTGCTTTTTAGCCAAAAAGCGACCAACTCTGGTCGCTTTTTGCGGCCGCTTTTAGGCGGATTTCTAGTAGTGTCATATATTTTCTTCAAGAACTTATATTGTAATTAATGCATTATGTGTTCCATTACAATAACATGTACATTATACTTGACCAAAAGTTTCATCTTTCATACAAGAAAAACACTCATCGATATGAGATACTACTGACTTCGTGAAAATGTGGAGAGAATCGAACCATACATGTCAAGTAGATCTCCACATGAGTGAAAATTCTTTAAATAAGATGATAAGGAATAGGAACGGTTGTCACCTGAGATATACACATCACTCAGTGCCAGACTTCTTTCATTGTCTAACGTATATTCTGTAAAAGATACTGCATGTACTGAAGTTACCTAACCATAGTTAGCCATTAGTCAACTGTAGTTAGCTCTGTAGTTAGTTAGTCTTAAGCCGGATGTAATTTTACTACTTCAGTTAGTGGAGGTTAGTAGCTATGTGTATATATGTTAGTGTAAGAACTCATTCTCGATTGAGAGAGATGGAATAAAAATGTGAATTGCCTTATCTCTGTTTTCTTCTCTATCAAGTTTTATTCTTCGAGCTTCATCAGAGTTAATTCAATTCTGCTGAAATTCAATAAATTCCTCTCCCAATCGAGAAGATTTAACATAGTATCAGAGCGATAATTGATCAAATATAGGGTCCTTCATCACAATTCTGGTGAGGAACGAGAGATTGACTGTGTTTCTGCTTGAAACCCTAATTTTCGTCAATGGTGATTGACGAAGTCAATGAACAAGGATCTAGCGTAATTGATCACAATCATTTGTTATATTTGCATCCATCTGATACTTCTAATGCATTATTGCTTGGTTTTCAATTGATTGGAATGGAAAACTATACTCTTCGGTGTCAAGAAATGGAAGTCTCTCTGCTCACACGCAATAAGCTGGGTTTTGTTGATGGATCCATCACTAGAAACATATATGGGTAGAAACATGCGAATCTCTGGGATAGATGTAATACAATCGTGAAGTTGTGAATTATGCACAATGTGAGCAGAGATTTAGTGAGTGGAGTGTTGTTTCGATACAACACACATGCAATTTGGTCAGATTTGTGTGAGAGATTTGATAAAGTAAATGCATCGTGAATGTATTACTTACACATATAATATTCACTCTTACACAAGGTACATCCTCTGTATTAGTGTATTATTCGAAGCTAAAAGACATTTGGGATGAATATGACTCAATTATGCCACCTCCGACTTGTTGTGACAAATTAAAGAATTACATTGAACACCAGCAATATCAGCGTTTATGGCAATTTTTTATGGGATTGAATGAATGATATAGTCAGGCACTTAGCCAAATTTTGATGAAATCAAAAATACCAACTGTTAATCAGGCTTACGCAATGATTCATCAAGATGATATCCAAAAGATTGTAGCTGGAGGACATTGTGTTGTTTTTGACAATCTAGATCCCACAACCTTGTTTACATCAAAGAACACATGGTATAAATAGAAGAACTATAATTTGGAGTGTGATTACTGCCATTTACATGGTCACACAAGGGAGAATTGTTGAAATCCTATAAGATGTGATTTCTATAATATGAAAGGATATCTTAAAAACAATTGCTATAAGATCATTAGTTATCCTACAGATTCCAAGGCTAAGAAGAAAGGGCTACCCATGAGTGGAAATATGGCACAGTCTGAAGGAACATCTACTACTTGTGCCTCTCCTCCTGTATTCACTCAAGATCAATACAATCAAATCCCGAATATGCTGAGGTAAACTACAACATGTAATACTAGTGGTCACAATGCACATATGACAGGTGTATTACTTTCTGAGCATAAACTTAGTCGTAATTGGATAGTGGATACTGGAGCCACCAATCATATGATTAGTAACAAACATTTGTTGGATGATGATAAAGTAGGAAATAATGGTCAAGTCTAGATGCCAACTGGTGATTCTGCTAAGATATCTTATGTTGGAAGTTGTCAGTTGTCTGTCAGTTGTCTGAAGGTGATGTAATCACAGAAGTTTTATGTGTTCCAGATTTTAAATTCAATTTATTATTAGTATCTAAACTCACTAGGGATTTGAAATGCTTTGCATCTTTCTATCCTGGATTCTTCCTCTTCTAGGATCTCTTTAGTGGGAAGGTGAAAGTGATTGGTAGAGAAGAGAAAGGTCTTGTCACAACTCGGATTTCCCACCATCGGGAGTCATGATGGCGCCTACTGTTAGAGCTAGGCAAGCCAAGCATTTAAACACTCTCGAATGACAACACAGCAATAATAAAATGACGAATCTTTAAATAAAAGCGGAAGTCTTTTAAAACATAATAACTGAAAATCCAAAATGCAGAAGTTTAATATTTCACTACCCAAGACTGGAGTCGCTACCTCACGAACTACTAAAGAGTTCTACAAACAAGTCTGAATAGAAAATACATAAGGTCTGTCTCGCTACAATGAAAACAAACAGAAAATATGGAAAGGGACTTCGGCCTGCGAACGCCAGCTAGGCTACCTCGTAAGTCCCTAGACTGAAGTCAGCTCCTGATCAATATGCTACTGCTGTGGTCCAAAAGCTGCTCCGATACCGTGATCTGTGCAAAAAGCACAGAAGTGTAGCATCAGCACAATTGACCCCATGTGCTGATAAGTGCCTGGCCTAACCCCAGCGAAGTAGTGATGAGGCTAGACAGGACTACCAAATCAACCTGTGCAGTTCAATATATATAT
>MU680284.1:0-14977 GCA_026770625.1 Nicotiana glauca | reverse complement strand
TCTTGGAATTCTTATCGTGCGTACTTGATTCAGCTTGAGATATACCTCTTGAAATTCCTTCCACACGTCAGTATGAGCACGTGAGCGCTTAGTAGTATATGTGCCTTGATGGCTTGTTCTTCCCCGATCGAGGGGGCAAGATGTAATCTCCATGAGTTTGATGTTGGGCCATTCTGGAGGACATGATACCGGATCTTTGCTTATGGGTTGAGCACCAAGGTGCTGATTTTGTGAGCTGGAGTTATGAACTTATATGTTCAGTATTGTCCCAAATTGTGGGAATGGCGGCTGGATAGCTATGTAATGAGTATGTTGGTACTGTGTAATGTGTATGACAGTGGAAGGTATGAAAAAAACATGAACTAAAGGTAAACCTAATGGGTAATTGGCTTATGAGGGGAAACAATTTTTACATACTAGTTAGATAAGTCTGGGAGCTAAGATCGCTTCTGTAAATGTATTATGACGAAATCTATGTTGAGGAGCACACCTTGAAGGTCGAAAACATTAAGGAGAGAATATGTACTTACTCTGTTGAATATCCCCATAATGGAGGATCGAAAGGTATCTTCTATGTTTTATGATTCAAATAGGTGCAACCCATGTCAATGTATCAATTTTAATTATATAATACATGTGATATTGAGATCAATGTTGTTGATATACACTGTGATGCTTTGTCAAGTTGTGGACGTGTTGTTAGGATGGTTTTGGTGATTCTCTGGCAGGTGGATAGGCCCAATTACAAAGGAAACTCTGCCGAAATTTTTGAAAAATTTGGGACTTAGTAAAAAATTTGTCGCCTAAAGAGTGGGCTTAACTGTTGTGTGAGTGAATGCAAAAAATTGCAGAAGAGTTAAAATTTCCGATGATTCGTGTTTTCACAAGCTTATGAAGGAGTGAGTTTAATCTCACCATGGTATTACGAAATCAATAGAGTATATGTGGTGGGATCTATGGCTTTAAGCCAAGTTGGGGAGCTTGTTATTGGTTAGTAGATTGTACAGTTACGTACTATGTTAGTTCCGATTTGATGCATGCTGGGGAATCAGCTCTGGTCGTGGAAATTGGGCCGGTAATGGCACGAGTGAAGGAAAATTTTGACAAAGATGTCATGAGCTCGGATGAGCAGGAAAGAAGTTTCGATAGTTAAGGTAAATTGGTATTATCTTCAGCGTCACCTAAGATCGGTGTTTATTAAAAAGGGTTTTGCGTCCTGGCTAATGATTCTTGATCGCTCTTCAGCGTTAGTGCGACCGGTGGTTTGGAGGTATGCCCCAAATATTTTTGCGGTAGGTTGTGGGAGTGTGTCCCACTGGAAGATTATATAAGTGTGGCATGTAGTCACTTGACTGATTAAAGATGTAAACCAAGTATCAAGGTTGTGATGGTGTCGTTAAATTGAGGAATTCATGCCCGGAGGGCACTTGGCCTATTGGGTTATGAACTAGGGAGGATTACTCCGATTATGATGGTTGTTCTTGTGTGCTATGAGAAAGAAAAGGAGTTATTATGGACCCTTGAAAGGTTGTCAAACTAGTTCATTATGATCAGAATCGGCTTGAAGTTTATGGATAGATTTAATGTGAATAATGGATCTGTATCAGGCCAGATGTGTGCATTTTTGTAACGCGGTCCTCACGGAGGAGTAGTTAGGTTGATGTTTCATTGTCAGATATCTCGCGTGGTGATGCATTACGCCGTGTGATTTGTGAAATGGCTCGAGAAATTGCTTATGTGTTGAGAATCCGCGTAGGAATGATGTTACCCAGCAACTTGGCTCCTGAAATTCAGATTGTATATCGCACCTCAGTTGTGCTTGAGTTTTGTAGTTATAACGCTAAATATCCCTCAGGGATGATATTACGCACTTAGCATGCTTATGACTGATATTCGGTATTTTGTTGTAATGAGCAGATTTGGCTCGATGTGTATCTCCTTATGTGAGATCTATGTGTGGATCGGGTGGCACGCCGCCATGGGTATGTTATCTGGATCGGGTTGCACGCCGCAACAGTGTGAAATCGAGTATAGTTTTCTATATGCTATCTTTGTATGCCTTGCTTCCTGTTTTCCAAGGAAAGTCTGTATTAGTGCGTAGGATTTGGTAATTCCTTCCAGAGCTCGTTTTCTTTTGTATTGCGTTCGAATTGGTAGCCTATTGGCACATTGGGGCATCATATGCGACTTATAATTATGTCTGGAGTGGCTTATTGCCCGAGCAGTTCGTACTGGGTGAGACGAGATCATTGAATTTGAGATCAGTGCAATCTGAGTATGTGAAGTAAATTAAAGAGCTAAGACCATTGTTTGGCTCAGAATGAGGTGATAGTTCTTGCCAAGAGTATAGAACTAATGAATTGTTGTTTCGGTAGTAGTTATGAATGTGTACAGGTCTCATCCGCCGTGTCAGTATTGTAAGAATTTGAACAAGACCTGTGTATGTCATGCAGAGCAGGGGATGTGTAGTGATTCCTCCTAAGTGATTAGATAAATGATCTTCGGATGATTTGGGAAAATGATATTGCTAAGTGGAAGTGATTATATGAGAGTATATGTCTCAGAAAAAGGTAATGTGATTAAACTAATTATATTTCAGTAGTATTGCGGCATGTTCTTGTTGGGTCCAGTGGTGGTATTCGGGTTTGCTCGGAAGCACATGTAAATATCTAGTATCTATCATGGAATGAAGGAGTATCAAATGTGTGCGTGTATTGCACGGTGGAAACTGGGATCATGTATAATGATTTGTGTGCTATATGGAGTTATGATGTACAGGCTATGTGATGGTGGTGGATCTTTAATCGCTGGTGTGTTATATTTTGGATGTGATGTTGAAATTCAGACTTGTTGTTTTAGTGTTGGGTGATTTTGAACTATTGCATTATGGGGCTACACTGAAAATGCCACGGGTTAAGTGGTAAAGTGCATTAGAATATGTTTTAGCAGAATGATCTATATTTCAAAGAACCAGCGGACAGCTGGGAAAGATTGCTTCTTAATTGGGCCTTTATGGGGGATGTTAGTGCAAAGGTGTTTCACGTGGAATAAGTATTTGGATGGGATCGCGCGTGCAACAAAGAAATGTGGAAACATGACCTTGCGGGTCAAATTTGTGTGTCATATTTCTATGATGTGAGACAGGGTCTCAGCCTTGTGTTGTGGAAGTACTAGAGAATTTGAGGTACAACTCTCTCAGTTGAATCATTTTCTTGCTTTGAGTATGTTCGGACCGTTTCTTATTGGTGCGCGTATAACGCAAGTTGAGGCTTAGGCCTGTATTGAGGTGTCATATCACCAGAGTGGTGTATTGGATTCGAGGTGATCGTTGGGGTCATTGATGAATACGAACAGATTTGATTTCGGCTCGTTAGAAGGATAATATCGAGGTTCGGCTCGGAAATCTGTTGTGGTATTAGTCAAAAGGGGAGTGGCTTCATAAGTGGTTGATCTGAGAGATGGTTATGGTTTGCTACGCGTCTTAATTATCGTTGGTAGTATATGAAAGTGTTGGAATAAGACTTTAGCTAATAAGGGATTTTCTATCGGTATTTTGTGGTTGTGGGCAACTACTGTGAATAGAATTTATCATTTTGAGTGCTTGGATTATGCGGTAGAACCTATGATTTCACCCGAGGGTGCAGGTATGGTTTATCACAACTGGTTCGGGACTATTCGAGGTATAGGTTTATGGGCTAGACTGGATAGTGTAATTTCGATTTAAATGTGTTAATGGACCTATATGAGATAGGGTGACGTGGGATCACCCCCGGGTATATGCTTGGTAAGATCATTCAGCTATTGGTTGGCTTCTAGAACAACTGTGGGTACACTCGAGGACGAGCGTTTGTTTAAGTTGGGGAGGATGTGATGACCCGACCCGACCCGTCGTCTCATGCATTTCCGTCCCGTTTTCTCCGTTATATGCTTATTCATGTTTCAATATGTGTAATTGGTGAATTTGAGTCAATTCGGATCGAGTTTGGTAGGAATTGGGACAAATAGTCTCTTTAATGAAAAATTAGTTTGGAAAAGTTAACCAGATGTTGACTTGTGAGTTAGAGGGCTCGGAATTGAATTCCGATGATACGGTTAGTTTCGGGGGATGATTTAAGGCTTAGGAGCGCAATCGGAATTAATTTTGGAGGTCCGGTGAAGAAATTAGCTTATTTTGGCGAAGCTAGTATTTTGGCGAATTCTGGTTGGTAGGTGAGATTTTGATCCGGGAGTCGGAATGGAATTCCGAAAGTTTCTGCAGCGTCGTTTTGTCATTTGGGATATGCATGCAAAATTTCAGGTCATTCGGACGTGATTTGGTTGAGTTTTTTTATTAAAGACATGTTTCGAAAGATTTTAGAAACTTAGGCTTTAATCCGATGTGTTTTGAGAGATTTGATGTTTTTTGAAGTGTTTTGCTGATTTGAAGAAGTTTGAATAAGGTTTTAGGAAGTGTTGGTACAATTGATTTGAAGTCCCGAGATTTCGGGTGAGTTCCGAATAGATTCTGGGATGTTTTAAGCC
Source organism: Nicotiana glauca (assembly GCA_026770625.1). Taxonomy (NCBI): domain Eukaryota; kingdom Viridiplantae; phylum Streptophyta; class Magnoliopsida; order Solanales; family Solanaceae; genus Nicotiana; species Nicotiana glauca. Next base: position 10,456 of record MU680284.1, on the reverse strand, counting down.
GAAAATCATAGCTGTAGAAGGTCCAGAAAGGTTGCAGGCCTCGGAACCCCCCCGCGCGGACAGCACAAAAAGGAAGTGTGTCCGCGGTGAGTGCATTGCGGACCGCACTAAATCGGGCGTGGCCGCGCTAGGCATCGTGCGGACCGCACAAAAACGGTCGCGGCCGCGCTGAAGAACCTGCCCGCTGGTCCTACTTTGGATGCTCATACCGTTTTATCTACACGGAATTTTTAGTTGATTCAAAAACAAAAATTGTAGCCCTTCGTGTCTAGTTTCCATAAAAATAAAGATATAGCAATTTAGACATATGTAGCGAAAGTTATGACCAAAATACTAAAGCCTGGCATTGCAAAGAAAAAGGGGCGCGACTGCGGTCATATTTGCGCGGACCGCGCGAGTTTGGCTCGAACCGCGGTCGTTTTTGTGTGGCCGCGGAGGCTGAAATATGGGGGCTACTTCTATAAATCCGAGGTTTTGGATTTTATTTGATATTTTGACCTAGATGGCTCGAATTTTGGCGATTTTTCGAAGGTTTTTCAAGAAATTCATCGGGGTAAGTAATTCTAACTCAGATTTGGCTAGAATACATAAATATATCATTTAATATTTAATTTGTGATTTGGGATGGAATTTGGAAATAAAATTGGTGAAATCTCCCAAAATGTAAAATGATGATTTGAAGGACCAAACGATATCGTAATTGGATAATTTTGGTTTGGTTAGACTCGTGGCGAGATAAGGAAGCCGGTGATGTTAATTTTATAATTTTTCAAGAGGTGGGCCCAGGCCTCGGGTTTTGCAAATTTCGTGAATTTCGATATTTTTCGAGTCTTTTCAATTGGGTTATGTTCCATTAGCCTATTGTAATGTATTCGTTGTGGTTTTGACCAGATTCGACGCACGAGGAGGTCGATACGAGAGAAAAGGGCATTGCGGAGTAGTATTTGACAGGCTAGAGGTGAGTAATAGATTTAAATGTTGTTCTGAGGGTTTGAAACCCCGGACTTTCACATCGTAGCGCTATATTGAGGCGCGACACGCATTCCACAATGAGTGCGGGGTCGGATACTATTGGGGATTGTGACTTGGTCCATCCCGTGTGACGTGTATACTATACTGGTGATTGATACATATACTTTATTGATATTACTGGGCTTGATGCCATGTTTGGGGCCTTGCGCATACTTGTAAAATCCTTCGAGGATTTATATTACTGCTTAGCATGATTTGCATATCATCTAGCTTCAGTCCAAGGTTTTAAATGTTATTTTGCAAACTCACCCATAATTCTAACCCTTCAAAACTTAAATGACATTTTAAATGTATTTCGGGCTGGAAACTTCTATTTTGTAAATGCCCTAGGGGCGTATTATATTATTTTCTGGACTAAGTATAAAGTGACTTGAAACAGTGGTAATAATGACACTGTATGTTATACTTGAAACAATGGTAACAATGACACTGTAATATATACTTGGAACAGTGGTAACAATGGCACTGTGTGGTATAAATTGGTCAGGTAATAGCGGCTGACCGGTCAGGTAACAATGACTGACCAAGATATTGCGCTTGGGCTATAGGAGCCCCTCCGGAGTCTGTACACACCTCCAGTGAGCGCCGTCGATGATAAATAAATATAGATGGGTCGGGCTACACGCCGCAGAGGGTACTGAAATGTACCATCATATGCATTGCATTGCATTCATGTATTTGTATTTATACTGTTGTTTAGCTGCTCAGTTCCATATGTTGCTGTATATTTGGATTTTAGCTTACTTTGTGTATTTACTGGATTTTCTTATCTTCGGACTGCAGTTACTTTTATTACTCATTGGGTCGGAGTACTCACCTTGTGTGCAGATCCAGGGCAGTCTCAGGCACAGTAGATCCAGTTGATCAGCGGATCCAGCATTTCGGGAGTATCAAGGTAGCTGCACGGCATTCACAACATTGATTTCTTCCCTCCTATCCTATCCTTTCTATTTCCGCATTATCAGACTTTGGATACACTATGTATTAGGGTGATATTCTGTATTCTAGAGGCTCATATTCGTGACACCAGGTCCTAGTGAGATTATGTTGTGTATTTTGTTAAACTCTTCAGTACTTTGATCTTGAATTAATTTGATATTTTTATCCGGTATTTTTGACAAATTGGGTTAAGTTTGAATAATGGTCGGGCTTGCCTAGTAGTTTGCTGGGCACCATCACGACCGGGATTTGGGTCGTGACAATAACACCCTTTAAGGCCAAGGGCCTTCAGCAAAGAAGAAGAGTTCGGCCTCGATCGAACAATGACCGGTTAATACTTCGACAAGTTCGAAATAACACCCTTTAAGGCCAAGGGCCTTCGCCAAAGAAGAAGAGTTCGACCTCGATCGAGCAATGACGGGTTAATATTTCGACAAGTTCGAAATAACACCCTTTAAGGCCAAGGGCCAAGTGTTTGACCTCAATCAAATGACGATGGGTTAATTTTTCGAGAAGTTCGAAATAACTCCCTTTAAGGCCAAATGCCTTCACTAAAAAGAAGAGTTCGACCTCGATCGAACGATGATGGGCCAATATTTCTATAAAATCGAAATAATACTCTCTAAGGCGATGGTCCTTTGCCAAAGAGAATTTGAAATGTCACTAAGGCCAAGTGCCGTCGGAAAATATAAAGGGAAAGAAAGATAGGGACTTGCCATGTGGGAATCTACCTCACACCAAAGTCGCGAAAAGCAAAAACATGGAAAAGTACACGGCAAATAACAACGAAAAAATTCTTCTTTATACAAAGTCACTGCGCAAAAAGTCACAGATTACATACGACCCGGATCAATAGTAAAAAAAGACGGGTATTTTTTTACTTGGCGTCACCATCGCCACTCTCTTCACCACCATCTCCAAGATATTCTCCCTCGGGATCGGTATCCTCAGCTGCAATTCATACTAGTCGACCTCCCCATCCGAATTTCTCGAACTACAATTAATGAAGTCCGCTCACCGAGCTCGACCAAGAGACGACCTCGATAAGCGGAGGGACTAACTGTATGGGTCAAAATTAGACCAGAGAAATTCAGCACGCGAAGACATAAGGTTGAGATCGGACAGGCCAAGGTCGACAATGGCTGAGATCGGACAGGCTGAGGTCGGACAGGCAGAGGTCGGACAGGCTGAGGTCAGACAGGCAGAGGTCGGACAGTCATCAACAAGGCTGAGGTTGGACAGACCTAGGTCGTGATGAAACAACTAGTCTGCTTTGGAATCCTCAAAAGGAATATTCTACTGAATATTCCCTCTAATGGTACCTTTTTGTAGGATTTTCTATGGATACCCTCTTTATAAATAGGAGGGAAGGACTTCCCAAAAAAGGAGGGGGGGGGGGGGGTTTGGCTCTCTCCCTTTTCCTCTCTCTAGAAAACATGTAAACATACCTCTCCAAAAAAATGAGAGGATCTGTGATCCCATATCTTGATCAGATCCAAAAAAGGGTCATAAGGTTCTTGTATTTGTCTATCATTCGTCTTTATTAAAAGAAAGAAGATCCGTCTCACTGAAGATCGGGTGAATCTTTTCCTTTATTCATATTTTTGTTACTTAATGCATCTTTTTTCATGCTATTAATTTTGGCCATAATCACGGCTAATATTTATACTCGACTATTTTCAATTCATATTACTCATCTCGATTCTAGAGTTAATTATCTTTAACTAGGATTTACCCCTTCATCTTCTTTGATTGATTCCTTGAAAAGAGTTAATCTTTTGAGTCAAACAAAACTAAAATTAAAAATTAAACCAAAGCCAAATCAACACATTGCCTTACTCAAGTAAATTTTGTGTTTCGGTAGAGATATAGAAAGTCTGATTGATAACTCATGAAGTCCTCCTTTAAGATTTAAAAGAGGGGTATTATTACTTTTAGCCCGTATCAGAAACTATTTATCTCTGGTAGCCGATAAAGTGTATAAAATTTGAATAATTTATATATATATAATATACAAAAATTATACATTTTTCGACTATTATTTTACCGCGGCTATATAGTGTTATTTTTTCTAACTAATTTGATTTGGATCTTATATATTTTAAAAATCTAGTAAATATGTATATATATCTAATTCGAACACAACCATTCAAATGATCAATGGGTAAGGGACTGGCTGATCAACAATGGAATTCGAATTCTTAATCTTGTTATAGTCTTGAACTATTTCACTTAATTAATTGTTTACTTAATACTATATATATAATTTTTTTGTAAAAATAATTTAATAATTTATTCTCACTTTATGCCTGTCTCTATCTCCCACCCATATCAACTTCTCGATATTCTAGCAAAAGTTTGAATAATATTTCATAGCGTATGCATCGCATTTGCGGCATAATAACAATAAAAAAACCAACTCTTTCAATTTCGCACAAATGATCGTTTGACGTAAGCCTCTTTGACCGTGGCTTTGTGATTGTCAATCGTATTGGTGAGAGACAACCTTATACCAACTTCACCATAAAAGAAACATACTCACTCCCAAAAGTCGGCGCTATATTCAAACTGATTAAGACAAGCATCCCTGTGCCTTTTTCTTTAACTAGGCATCTAATATTTTCCTTTTACTTTTTTCTTTCGTCATTTGAAATTAACCCATAAAAATGTCTAGAAGTCTTTACTTGATAAGGTGAGAATTTCAAACACGATTTCTTATGGTGCACCCTCCACCACACAACGAAGGTGACCTGGAAAGTTAGAGGCCAAAAATCTTCAATTTTGTTTTTTAAATTTCTAAATAAGGTGCCCGAGAATCCGAGATACTTCATCTTCTCATTTCGTTGTTATTCTCGTTAGGTAGAAGTATTTGGCCTATACATAAGAATTAGACAATAACTAAGGACAGTTCGGTGTACTAAGTTTTCGTTATGCGTGAGATCCGAGGAAGGGCCGAACTACAAGGGTCTATTGTACGCAGTCTTACCCTGTATTTCTGCAAGAGGCTGTTTCCACGGCTTGATGAACCCGTGACCTCCTGGTCACATGGCATCAACTTTACTTGTTACATTAGTGGCGGACCCAAAATTTTGTGCAAGCGGGTTCAATCTTAAAAGTACATAACTTTAGTTGTAAAATAATAGTTGTCAAGTGGGTTCAAATAAAATATTTATACAAAATTTACACAACTTTAATCATAATGTATACGACACAATATTATTTTGATGAAGTGGGTTCAGTTGAACCCGCTTGCTACGACGTGCGTTCGCCACTTGTGAGCACGTGATTTTTTCCCTATATGAGAATTACCCCCAAAGAATTCAAAATAAAATAGTTTTGTGTTTTGTGTGATTTTGCGAATTTTTTTGTATTATTTTGTCTTTTATTGTTTGCATTTGTTTGTGCATATTTATTTGTTTAAATTAATATAAAATACAAAGATATGTCGCATCTTGCATCTTTTTGGTTTAATTGTACAATTAAGAGTAATTAAGTTTTGTTTTAAAAAATGAAAATCACAAAAAAATAATACACTTTTTGCATTTTAGCATTTAAAGGTCTAGTTGTGTGATTTTATTTTAAATTGGTATTTAATGGTGTGTGTTAATTGTTAGTGGAAGTTAATTGGATTTTTTGTAATTTAATCTAGGATTTTAATGTTTTTAAATTAGGAATTAAAAGAAAAGAAATGGAAAATAAGAGGAAAACGGATTGGGCCATTTTAATTTGGACCAAAAACCAGGCCCAAAGCACCCCTTCACCCGGTCCGGTCGTTCAAACACCCAAACGACGCCGTTCCCATCACACCCTATCCTGACTGTTGATCTCACTTGATCAACGGTCCAAACACTCCCTCTATACCCGTTCCAAACCAGACCAGACCGGTTTGCCCATAACCTGGTCCACTACTTAACCAAAACAACCCCGTTTGGTTTGAGTGTCCTAATCTGGACCGTTGGTTCCCATAATCTAACGGTTTCGATTAATCCTGCCATTTTAATATACCAACTCCAATACCCTACCCCCCAAACCGAACCAGACCACCCCTCTCACTCGTCTCTCTAACCTCAAAGACCCTCCTGTAACGCCGCCTACTACCACCGTGCTCCGCCCACCGGAAATCGCCTCATGGCGGTTCTGGTGGGCCAAATACCCCCAGTTTTACACCCTAAGATCCCCATAACCTCCCCGTCCCGACCCTCATAGCAGCTAACTTCGAATCCATGTAGATCGTCTTGAATCTTCAATTAAAGAATCGAGCAAAACCCTAACCGCCTCCGTTTACCACCAAACCTACACCCTGTGACCCCTGGACCTCCCTTACCACTAGAACGCCACTAGTCCCCCTCGAATCACCCACAGATCGTCGAATAATGATTTTTGAGCCAAGAACCCTAGCCGCTGCCACAAGACCCCCAGTGGCGGCGCCACCTCCAAACAGCCCTAAACTCACACCCCACTACCTCTTTGACTCCCTCACCCCAAATCCATCTTTAATATCCCTCGAATAGGGTCCAGATTCTTCAAATGGTAAAACACAGCCAGGGTGAGCCCTAAGTCTAAAATCCAGCAAAGCTGCAAGGACCTTTGGACTACATTGGACTTTAGTCGTATGTTTTCATCACTGAAAACACGCAATTAAAGTCCACTTCAGTCCAAGGCAAAGGGAAGAGTGATTTCTAGTATTTGAGGCAAAGGGAAGAGTGATTTCTAGTATTTGATCCGCCTGAATTCCGGGTATTTTCAATTCTTTTTTCTCTTTGTTATCTTTTAGTTTTCATTTAATCTCCGGGCTTCTTCTCCTCCTGTTTCATTTCTGCTTCTGTGTCTGTTTGAATTAAGCCAGTTCATGTGAAATTAATGCATCACAATGTTAAATTGATTAGTCCACCTGAATGATTAAGTTTAAAAATTAGTTCATTACTTAGTCAGTAATAACATTTAATTGAATTTGTCAATCTCTGAGTTTAATTTGTTTTCAGTTAAATGTATGTTTTAGAACACTAGTTTCAGTTCACTGATCTCAGTAGTTGTTGGAGTTTGGTAAGTTTGAATTGGTTATAGCTGCATTTCTAGTGTAGGTTTCGAGGGTAATTGGAAATCTGAGAAATTGAGAGTGGTCTAGGGATTGATCTGTCAGATGATATTGGTGGACCATTTAAGTTGATACATTATTTAATACACCTTTAGGGTCAGGGAATAGAAGTCACATGGGCACCCTTTCACAGTTTTAAGGGATTTTGAATAGAATAACAAGCTGCCCCATACTTAAATGAATAGAAAATAGGCTGCCCATTAACTTTGAACTAAACAAATCAACAAAACATTCAATAGTGGGCTGTAAGGGAATATTATGGGTAAAAAATGGTTTTCTAATGGTTTAAGTGTTAAAACAGGCTGGAAAGAGGGGTGTGTTTTGGGTATAAAGGAGGAGTTTTTGAATGAATAAGAGGAGGTTTTTTTTTGGGAATCAGTTAAGAAGAGCTTCCTCTATTGTTCCATTACCTTAATCTCAGTTTCCAGCTCTAGTTCAATCTTCTAGTTCATTCTAAAACTCAAAAATAGCTTGAATTCTCTGCTTCTGTTACATACTCGAATCCTGAAAATATTCAGAATCATTTGGACATTGGTATTGTTAGTTGGAGTTAACTATGGTTTAATCAGTTGGGTATACAAGTCTCCTGGGTCATTTCAGAAGTATTTTGGCACTGTTTGGGCAATTCTATTGGTTGTGTTTGGTTTTCAACACACCCCTGGGTTTGAGTTTGATTTTTTTAACTGTTGTTGCTCGTTTTCCTGCTGCTGCTGACTACTCTCCTTCTTCTCAATTGAATTACACTTCAGGTACACATTAGAATTCAGCTTGATGTAGCTTTGAAGTTGGAAAAAATGAAATAAATGTTCATCCGCCTCCTGATAGACGCTTGTCTAATTGTAACAAATAATTTGTATTTAGTTTAGTTCATATAGTTCCTGGACTGTTAATTAGACTGACTGGACTGTACTAAATTGAACATTGAATGTGAGTTAGTCATATATTAAAGCTATGAACCCTGTAATTGCTTGAAGTGCAACTGAACTCTTATGGTAGTTGTAATTGAGAATTAGAAGTTGGTTTGAATTCATATACAATCTCCTGTTTAGGTCTTGAAGTAGCACACAACTTTGATAATAATAGCTTGAATCAATTTGGAGTAATTGTTTGTTTTGGGGTTTTGGATCATCAACGCATTTGTATGTGATGTATAATGAAACCACTAATATCGTAATGTACAGAGTAGGCATATAACCGGAGTCANGAACTAAGGAATTAAGCATAAATTGGGCTTTAAGTGTAAAAAGATGATTTCTATAATTCTAAGGAGGAGGCAGTGCAAATTGCACAGAGTCACTTAGTCTGTGTTGGTAATTAGCTGGGCTATGTAGGCTCATTCCCCGGTTGTTTTCTCCAATTGCAACTGAAGTCGTATATTATCTTTTGGGCCCAATTTTCAAAGCAGGCCCGAAGTGTCGTTTGTCTTCAGTTTTTAGTTAAGATATTCGCCCCACACTCCATCTCGTTTGGGCCTGGGTTTCTGGCCACAGGCCTACTAAAATATAATCGGGCTCATTTTAGATAAATTGCTAAGAGATGCTTTGTTTTTCATTTATTATACAGTTGGGTCTAACTTATTTGAGATAGGATAATAAGATGTAGTTTTGTTTTTCAAGTCTTTAATTAACAAGGACTTTTGACTTATTATTAGAGACAAAAATATATAGAAAATCATAGTTGCTTTTAGGTTTGTCCTTTAAAAATATTAAATGAGATGAGCTTCGCCAAATAAAACTGCAAATTGCGGGGCCCTCAATAAAATTTGTATTAATTCTTAGACTTCGGGATGGACCGTTCAGCGAATTTCACGGCCTTCCCAAAAGAGAAAAATGCGTTAGTCTCTTTAGGCGCGCACTTTAATAAATTACCTGCCTAAAATTCGGGTGCACATTTATGTGACCTAAATCCAAATCTCAACGAAGTCGAAATGTGTTAACAACCACGGGTGCATTGATTGTGACGTGGTTCGAGACACGTTTTCATGACATTGCAATTCTATTAAAAAATGATAATAAAAGCAGTTTAAAGTTAATAAAAGCACGTAAGTTATAACATGTATTAAAATTAGATATTAAGCCATTTATAACAGTTTAAGCGACCGTGCTAGAACCACGGGATCCGGGGGGTGCCTAAAACCTTCCCTCGGGTCAACATAATTCCTTACTTAGAATTTCTGGTTCGCAGACTTCATTTGGAAAAGTCAAAAAAATTTCTCGATTTGGGATTCAAGATAAACCGCCATTTCGAATAATGTCACTTAAAAATGAAAAAACTCCCTCACACGTTCACCCTCAGGGTGGGCGTGTAAAAAGGAGGTGTGACAGCTCTGGCGACTTTATTGGGGATTCAGAAACTCAGAATATCGGTTCAGGGTTTAAGAATTCGAGCTTAGAATAACTGTTATTTTCGGCTTTATCTGATTTTCCTACATGTTTTCCTGCTAAATATGCTAAATGTTTTACCGCTTTGATATTATTTGGACTGTATATAAATTGTGCTGAAACACTTCTCTTCTTACCTCCGGGGATGTGCTTACTGGTTGAGACTCCCTATTCTGTTAGTGCCATACCCTGAAATAAGAAAATTACTCGGACAAGTTACAAAGCCGGACGATCTTGTGGGTCCCCGGTACGTAGCCCCCTCCCCGACTCGAGTTGTCCGCTCGGGTACACTGTCTAGAACACGTACCCAGGTTTTGAACTTAGAATAACTTTACCTCATGCCGGATCCCTAGTAGGAACGCTTATTTGCATCATGTTGCATTTGACTTAGGGGACTCAACACAGGGGTTGAGTCCGTCTAGGACAGGTAACCTGAAATGAAAAAGACCATCCTGCTGCATCCTGTCTGTTTTACGCATTTGTTTGCTTCGAACATGCATGATGACCGGCTTTGAAACATTGGAAAAAATTTGAAAAAAGAGAGGAAATAACAGAAGGAAATAACAGTGTAGAGAGATAACTATGTTTAGAAAAACAAACCAATGTCAAAATAGTGTCGAAACAAAAAAAGGAAAAAAAAAGAAAAAAAGATATTTTGTATTTATCATTTTAAAATAGCAAAAGAAAAAGAAAAAAAGAGTCTTTATTTTGTTCTTCTTATTTTTAAATTGTTTGGTTTAAAAAAAAAAAGGAGTCTTTATTGTAATTTGGAGAATACATTGCTGAAAAGAAAAAGAAAAGTCTAGTTTTCAGAAAATAGTTCGTTTTGTCTTGCCGAACTACGCCGGTTTGATTCTCATAGGGTGTGAGATACGTAGGCAATTCTCATCGGGTCCAACCTCCCCTTTTGCAAAAATAGCCAAAATATAAAAAAATAAAAAAAATGTCAAAATTTAATTTTCGTCATAATTAAGTCAAGTGATGTCGTTTTGCCAAATATAGCCGAATG
>MU680278.1:3736-18275 GCA_026770625.1 Nicotiana glauca | reverse complement strand
ATTTCACTTGGTTATTAGGTAATGAGAATGAGGGGTAACATGTGGGATAGAAAAGGCACCCAGGTCTGCTTGACTAGGGATACCCGGTCGGGCGCCGGTCATATTCCTCGAATTTGGGGCGTGACACCGGAACGGACCATGTCATAATTCCCAATAACCAAACAACCCCGCACTCGTCATAGAGCGCGTGCCTCGCCTCAATATAGCGGTACGATGTGAAATTTCGAGGTTTCAAACTCTCAGTTCATCATGTACACCAATTACTCACCTCAAGCCGGCCCAAAATCTAGCTTGCTATGCCTTTTCCTCTCGAATTGACATCCTCGTGCGTCAAATCTGATCAAAACCACAAGGAATACATTACAATAGGCTAAGGGAATATAACCCATTCGAAAAGACTCGAAAAACATCGATAATCACGAAGTTGGCAAAACCCGAGCCCTGGGCCCACTTCTCAAAAAATTATAAAATTCACATGACCGGATTCCTCGTCTCGCAACGAGCCCATACATATCAAATTTGTCGAAATCGGAGTCCATTTGATCCCTCAAATCCCTATTTTAAACTCTCTTAAGTTCAAGCCCTAAACCACCATTTTTGACCTTTGACTCCTTGGCTGTTCAGTCTAAATCCATGTTTATACACCATAAAATCGAATTCTAAGTCCAAGAGTCCATACCTGATTAAAGCCCTCGAAACCCTCTTCAAAATCGCCTCAAAGTTCTCAAGGTTTGGAGTCCAAAATGTTGTTCTTTCAAAAAAATCGCGAAGAAGATTAATCTCACGTAACTGCCAGTCATTCCACTTCTGCGGATAAAATACCGCTTATGCGACTTCCGCTTATGCGGTCAATGTCTACTTTTATGGACTTTTTAGTTAAGGCCCCATACCGCTTCTTCGGGTCCCTTTTCGCATCAGCGGGCCCGCCTATGCGGTCCTACTTCCGCTTCTGCGGAACCTAGCAAGGGCCAAGCTTTCCGCTTCTGCGCTCTTCATGCCGCTTCTGTGAGACCGCACCTGCGGTCATATAACCGCAGGTGCGAAACCAATAGATACCAGCAACCCCAATATGCAACAAACTTCAAAAACTCTCCGTTTAAGCACCAGAACTCACCCTGAGGCCCCCGGGACCTAAACCAAAAGCACAGACATGATCCAATACCCTATTCAAACTTGTTCCGATCTTAAAAACACATCCAACAACACGAAAATCCTCATTTTCATCAATTTCAAGCCTAAGTTCTTCAAACTCTTCCGAAACTCACATTCGATCAAAAACCCAACCAAATCACCTTCGAATCATCTGAAATTTTGCACACATATCCAAAATCACCTAACGAAGCTACTGCAACTCTCGGAATTCCATTCCGAGCCCCGAATCAAAATCTCACCTACCAACCAGAATTCGCCAAAATACTAACTTCGCCAATTCAAGCCTAATTCTACACCGGACCTCCAAAATCAATTTCGATCGCACTCTTAAGTTACAAATCATCCCCTGAAGCTAATCGAATCACCGGAAATCACATCCGAGTCCTCTAACTCAATAGTCAACATCCGGTTGACTTTTCCAATATAAGCCTTCCTTGAAGAGACTAAGTGTCTCATTTTCTACCAAAACCAAACCAATTCAACTCTAACTCATCAAATGCCGATAACGAAACATGGAGAAGCAATAAATGGGGAAAACGGGGCGGTAATACATGAGACGACAGACCGGGTAGTCAAATCCTCCCCAACTTAAACAAACCCTCATCCTCGAGCGGGTTAAGGAACATACCTGAAGTCTCAAATAGGTGAGGAACTCTGCTCCGCATATCCTGCTCGGTCTCCCAGGTATCCTCTTCCACAGGCCGACCTCTCCACTGCACCTTCACCAAAGCTATATCCTTTGATCTCAACTTCCGAACCTGACGACCCAAAATAGCCACTGGCTCCATATCATAGGTCAAGTCATCATCCAATTGAACCGTGCTGAAGTCTAACACATGAGACGGGTCCCCAACATACTTCCGGAGCATAAAAACATGGAATATCGGATGAACCCCCGACAAGCTGGGTGGCAAAGCAAGCATACAGGCTACCTCCCCAATCCTCCTAAGTACCTCAAAAGGCCTAATGAACCGCGGACTCAGCTTCCTTTTCTTCCCAAGCCTCATAACGCCCTTCATGGGAGAAACCTTCAACAAGACCTTCTCGCCCACCATGTAAGATACATTTCGAACCTTCCGGTCCGCATAACTCTTCTGACGCGACTGACCTGTATGAAGTCTCTCCTGGATCACTTTCACCTTCTCTAAGGCATCCTGGACCAACTCTGTCCCCAATAGTCTAGCCTCACCGGGCTCAAACCAATCAACTAGAGATCTACACCGTCTCCCATATAAGGCCTCATACGGGCCCATCTGGATACTGGATTGATAGCTGTTGTTGTAAGCAAACTCTGCAAGTGGCAAGAACTCAGCCAAAAAACCTCCAAAATCAATAACATAGGCACGCAACATGTCCTCCAATATCTGAATGGTACGCTGGGTCTACCAGTCCGTCTGAGGATGAAATGCTGTGCTCAGCTCCACCTGTGTACCCAACTCCCGCTGAAAAGTCCTCCAAAACTGGGAGGTAAACTGAGTACCTCTATCTGAGATAACAGAAACTGGGACCCCATGCAACCGAATAATCTCCCGGATAAAAATCTCTGCCAGCCGCTCCGAAGAATAGGTAGTACACACTGAAATGAAGTGCGCGGACTTGGTCAGCCAATCCACAATCACCCAAATCGAATCAACCTTCCTCGAGGTACGAGGGAGACCACTCACAAAATCCATAGTAATCCTCTCCCACTTCCATTCTGGAATATCCATCCGCTGAAGTACACCACCGGGGCTCTGATGCTCATATTTGACCTGCTGATAGTTGAGACACCGAGCTACATAACTCACAATATCTTTCTTCATTCTCCTCGACCATTAGTGTTGCCTCAAATCCTGATACATCTTCGCGACACCTGGATGAATGGAATACCGCGAGCTGTGGGCCTCCTCTAATATCAACTCCCGAAGCCCATCCACATTGGGCACGCAAATCCAGCCCTGCATCCTCAACACGCCATCATCATCGATAGACACATCTCTGGCATCATCATGCTGGACCCTGTTCTTGAGGACAAGCAAATGCGGATCATCATACTGGCGCTCTCTAATGCGGTCATACAAGGAAGATCGAGAAATCACACAAGCCAACACCCGACTAGGCTCCGAAATGTCTAACCTCGCCATCCGATTGGCCAAAGCCTGGACATCAACTGCAAAGGGCCTCTCCCCAACTGGAATGTACGCCAAACTACCCATACTAACCGCCTTTCGACTCAAAGCATCGGCTACTACATTGGCCTTCTCCGGATGATACAGAATGGTAATATCATAGTCCTTGAGTAACTCAAGCCACCTCCGCTACCCCAAATTAAGATCCTTCTGCTTGAATAAATGCTGAAGACTGCGGTGATCCGTGAATACATCACAAGATACTCCATATAAGTAGTGCCTCCAAATCTTCAAAGCATGAACTATAGCAGCCAACTCCAAATCATGCACGAAGTAGTTATTCTCATGGGGCTTCAACCGACGAGAAGCATATGAAATAACTCTACCTTCCTGCATCAACACACATCCGATCCCAACTCTCGAGGCATCGCAATACACTGTGTAAGAACCTGAAGCTGATGGCAGAACCAACACTGGAGTTGTGGTCAAATATGTCTTGAGCTTCTGAAATCTCTCCTCGTACTCATCCGACCATACAAATAGTGCACCCTTCTGCGTCAACTTGGTCAAGGGCGAAGCAATAGATGAAAAACCCTGGACGAACCGACGATAATAACCCGCCAAACCGAGGAAACTCCAAATCTCTGTGGCTAAGGACGGTCTAGGCCAACTCTGCACCGCCTCTATCTTCTTCGGATCAACCTGAATACCATCATTGGACACCACGTGCCCCAGGAAAGCCATAGAGGCAAGCCAGAACTCACACTTTGAGAACTTTGCATAAAACTTCTCCTCCCTCATTCTCTTTAATACCACTCTCAAATGTTGTGCGTGCTCCTCCTGGCTACGCGAGTACACCAGAATGTCATCAATAAAAATAATCACAAATGAATCCGGATACGGCCGAAATACACTGTTCATCAAGTGCATGAACGCGGCTGGGGCATTAGTCAGCCCGAAGGACATAACCAAAACTCATAGTGCCCATATCTAGTTCTGAAAGCAGTCTTCATAATATCTGAATCCCTAATCTTCACCTGGTGATAGCCTGAACGGAGATCAATCTTGGAGAATACCCTTGGCCCCAGGAGCTGGTCAAACAAATCATCAATACGGGGCAGGGGATACTTGTTCTTCACTGTCACCTTGTTCAATTGCATGTAGTCAATGCACATTCTCATTCTGCCATCCTTCTTCTTCACAAATAAGACCGGTGCACCCCACGGTGACACACTCGGACGAATGAACCCCTTATCTAGGAGCTCCTGAAACTGATCCTTTAATTCCTTCAACTCCGCTGGTGCCATGCGATAAAGAGGAATAGAAATGGGCTGAGTGCCTAGCACTAGATCAATACCAAAATCAATATCCCTGTCCAGCGGCATGCCCGACAGGTCTGCTGGAAACACATCAGGGAAATCCCTCACAACGGGAACAGAATCAAGACTAGGAGTCTCAGCTCCAACATCTCTCACGAAAGCCAAATACGATAGACAACCTTTACCAACCATCCGCTGAGCCTTTAGAAAAGAAATCACCTTATTGGGGACATAGTCAGTCATACCACGCCACTCAATCCTCGGAACACCCGGTATAGCCAACGTGACTGTCTTAGCATGACAGTTTAGAATAGCATGGCATGGAGATAGCCAATCCATACCCAGAATAACATCAAAATCTACCATGCTCAACAGCAACAAGTCAACTTGGGTCTCCAGACCCCCAATAGTCACTAGACAAGACCGATACACGTGGTCTACAATAATAGTATCACCCACCAGGGTAGATACATGCACAGGTAAAGCAAGACACCCACGGGTCGTACCCAGGTGATGAACAAAATATGAAGACACATAGGAATAGGTAGTACCGGGATCAAACAAGACAGAAGCATCCCTGTGGCAAACTGAGATAATACCTGTGATAACAGAATCTGATGCAATGGTGTCCCTCCTGTCTGGGAGAGCATAGAATCGAGCCTGGCCACTGCCAGATCGGTCTCCACCCCTAGGGTGGCCCCTGGCTGCCTGGCCCCCACCCTTGCCTGACTGGGAGGGTGCTAAAGTAGATGGAGTAAGAGACGAGGGCTGATCCCTCTACTGAAACCGACCACCACGATGTCGAGGACAATCCCTCTTCATATGTCCAAACTCACCGCACTTGTAGCAACTGCCTGGTGCTGGAGAAGGGGACTGAAGGGAACCCCTCGCTACCGAAGAACCCTGGGCTGAAGAGGCATGAGAAGAACTCTGTGCGGGAAGGGCACTAAGTGAAGGCTGGCCCTACTAGAATCCCTGATGACCGCGGCCTGAAGAAGCCCCACTATACTCAGGGCGAGCTGACTGAGGAGGCCTGAAGGAACGACCTCTACCACGCTAGAACTGGCCCCTAGACGGAGCACCACTGAAACTGCCTGAACTCCGAGGCCTCTTGGCCTCCCTCTCTCCACGCTCCCTACGGCGAACCGTCTCAATATCACGAGTAATATCAACTACCTCCTCGAACGAGGCACCCAAAACCCTGTCTCTGGTCATCAAAATACGGAGTGAATAGTTGAGGCCATCCACAAACCTCCCAATCCTCTCCCGATCTGTCGGGATCATCCAAGTAGCATGACGGGCTAGCTGTGAAAATCTCATCTCGTACTGGGTCATAGACATGTCCCCCTGGGTCAACCACTCAAACTGAAGACGCAGCTCCTCCCTACGGGACTGTGGTACATACTTCTCCAAAAAGAGAGTGGAGAACTGCTGCCATGTAAGGGGCGCTGCACCAATAGGCCTACGCCTCTCAAAATTCTCCCACTATGTAAATGCAGTCCCCGAGAACTAGAAAGTAGTAAAAGACACTCCACTCAACTCCAAAATCCTTGCGGTGCGAAGCATACACTGGCACTTATCAAGAAAACACTGGGCATCCTCGCCCTCAGCACCACTGAACGTCGGAGGCTGGAGCCTACCGAACCTCTCGAGACGACGCTGCTCATCGTCTGGCATAGATGGAACCACATAGTCTGGAGCTGGTGCAACTGGTGTAACTGGGGAAACTGGTGCAACTAGATCTACCGGCTGAGCTGGGGCTGCTCCCGGTGTCTGCAATCCCTGAATAACTTGCTCAGGTGTGTGCGCAGCGGGGGTTTGAGGACCTCCCCAGTCTGTGAGGTAGCTGCTGCAGTAGTGGCTGAGACTGCCCGAGCCAGGCCAGTGCAAGCGGATAATATCTTAGCTAAGGCCTTCTGGAGGCCAGGAATCACAATGGGCACTGCTGGTGCCTACACAGGTGCGGCTGGAGCATCTACAGCTG
Organism: Nicotiana glauca; assembly: GCA_026770625.1. Taxonomy (NCBI): domain Eukaryota; kingdom Viridiplantae; phylum Streptophyta; class Magnoliopsida; order Solanales; family Solanaceae; genus Nicotiana; species Nicotiana glauca. Next base: position 11,712 of record MU680278.1, on the reverse strand, counting down.
GAGGCTGGTCCTGAACAGGGGCAACTGGTAGATCTACATGTGTCGCCCTCGCTGGTCTGCCTCGACCACGACCACGACCGCGTCCACGGCCTTTAGTGGGTGGTACTGGTGGTTGTCCGCCACGTCCGGTAGCACAGGTTCTCACCATCTGCGAGAGAATATAATACAGAAGTTTAGTTCTCGGATCAACAAAGTCGCACGACAAGAATTTTAAGAATATGAAATTTTCCTAAAGGTTCTGCAGCCTCTCGAGGATAAATACAGATGTCTCAGTACCGATCTGCGAGACTCTACTAAACTGGCTCATGATTCGCGAGACCAAGTAACCTAGGCTCTGATACCAACTTGTCACGACCCAAACCCCGGTCGGGATGGCGCCCAAAACATCGTTAGGCAAGCCCGACCATTCAACAATAACCCCAACTTATGGTGGTTCAAGAATTCAACACAGAAGCTAAACTACTAAACCATTTTATCAAAAAGTTATAAAAATGGAGTAATGTACTGAAACCCAACAAAATACGAAAACATAAACCCAAAATAGGATCCGGTGTCACGATCACGAGCCTCTAATACAGAGTGTCATCCTATAACAAGATTGTCTAAGAAAAACTGAGTAATGAAAGATAGGGATAGGAGGGAAGAATCAAGGCTGCTAACGCCATGCAGCTACCTCGATGCTCCCGGTGAAATGCTACTTAGCTAGACAGGTCCTCCCTCAGCCTATGATGCACCTAGATCTGCACACAAAGTGCAGGGAGTAAAGTGAGTACTCCGACTCAGTGAGTAATAAGCATAAATAACATCTAAAGATAAGAAATCACTGAAAACACAAGGCAACTATAACAGGCAGTACCAAACCTTTAACAGTAAAACCAACAAGTCCATGAAGTAACAGTACAGAAAGAACCATGACAGGTAACAGGTAAGAAATAATGCAAGAATGTAATGCAATGCAAATAGCGGTACACTCAGGTACCCACTGCGGCGTGCAGTCTGAGCCAACCATATGTTTTAGTTCGACGACGCTCACTAGGGGTGTGTACAGACTCCGGAGGGGATCCTACAGCCTAAGCGCAATAAACAAGCCATCTCGTGGCACCAACCAGGCCCTCGGCCTTAATATCATATATCACTGTTGCGGCGTGCAGCCCAAGCCATCCATAAATCCAAAAATCACTATAAGCCCCTCGGGCACTTTTAAATCAGTAATTCACAGCCCAAAATATCATTTAAATATCATTTGAGTTTTGAAGTTTAGAAAAAGGGGCTGAGTTTGCAAAATAGTACTTAAAACCTTGGAATGAGGTTAAACAATATGTAAAGTATGCAAAAAATCAGTGAAATCAATCCCTGAAGGATTCAAATAACTGGCATGAGGCCCAAATTCAGCAGTCAAATCAGGTAACGATGATTTCCAACAAGTCCTAGTAGAAAACACAGTAAAATATCACCGGGACGGACCAAGTCACAATTCCCAATAACCAAACAACCCCGCACTCATCATAGAGTGCATGCCTCGCCTCAATATAGCGGTACGATGTGAAATTCCGGGGTTTCAAACCCTTAGTTCATCATTTACACCAATTACTCACCTCAAGCCGGCCCAAAATCTAGCTTGCTATGCCTTTTACTCTTGAATTGACCTCCTCGTGCGCCAATCTGATCAAAACCACAAGGAATACATTACAATAGACTAAGGGAACACAACCCATTCGAAACGACTCGAAAAACATCGAAAATCACGAAGTTAGCAAAACCTGAGCCCCAGGACCACTTCTCGAAAAATTATAAAATTTACATCACCGGATTCCTCGTCTCTCCACGAGTCCATAAATATCAAATTTGTCGAAATCGGAGTCCATTTGACCACTCAAATCCCTATTTTAAACTCTCTTAAGTTCAAGCCCTAAACCATCATTTTTGACCTTTGACTCCTTGATTATATTGTTCTGTCTAAATCCATGTTTATATACCATAAAATTGAATTCTAAGTCCAAGAGTCCATACCTGATTAAAGCCCAGGAAACCCTCTTCAAAATCGCCTCAAAGTTCTCAAGGTTCGGAGTCCAAAATGTTGTTCTTTCAAGAAAATTGCGAAGAAGATTAATCTCACTTAACTATCAGTCATTCCGCTTCTGCGGATGAAATACCGCTTATGCGACTTCCGCTTATGCGTTCAACGTCCGCTTTTGCGGACTTTTGACTTAAGGCCCCATAACGCTTCTGCGGGTCTCTTTTCGCATCAGTGGGCCCGCCTATGCGGTCCTACTTCCGCTTCTGCGGAACCTGGCAAGGGCCAAGCTTTCCACTTCTGCGCTCTTCATTCCGCTTCTGTGAGATGCACCTGCGGTCATATAACCGCAGGTGCGAAACCAACAGATACCAGCAACACCAACATGCAACAAACTTCAAAAACTCTTCGTTTAACCACCAAAACTCACCCCGAGGCCCCCGGGACCTCAACCAAAAGCACAGAAATGATCCAATACCCTATTCAAACTTTATCCAATCTTAAAAACACATTAAACAACACGAAAATCCTCATTTTTCATCAATTTCAAGCCTAAGTTCTTCAAACTCTTCCAAAGCTCACATTCGATGAAAAACCCAACCAAATCACCTCCGAATCATCTGAAATTTTGCACACATATCCAAAATCACCTAATGAAGCTACTGCAACTCTCAGAATTCCATTCCGAGCCCCAGATCAAAATCTCACCTACCAACCGGAATTTGCCAAAATACTAACTTCGCCAATTCAAGCCTAATTCTACACCGGACCTCCAAAATAAATTCTGATCGCACTCCTAAGTCACAAATCCTCCCCCGAAGCTAACCGAATCACCAGAAATCACATCTGAGCCCTCTAACTCAATAGTCAACATCCGGTTGACTTTTCCAATATAAGCCTTCCTTAAAGAGACTAAGTGTCTCATTTTCTACCAAAACCAAACCAATTCAACTCTAACTCATCAAATGCCGATAACGAAATATGGAGAAGCAATAAATAGGGAAAACGAGGCGGTAATACATGAGACGACAGGCCGAGTCATCACAAAAAGTAAATAAGGAACAACAATTAATGACACTAGATTTAGTATTCTTTTTGTACTTATAATAATATTCGTACGTTACAAAGTTAATTTTTTGTTGTCTAGAATTTTAAACGAAAACGAATTCAGTAGCAACATTTATTTTTGCTTTAGGCTTAGTATTCTTTTACCAAAATCGAACAAGAAGCATCAATAAATGTTAGTTTAGGTTTAGTCTTCTTTTACTAAAATTGCCGAAGGATACACACAAAAAAAGGTTAGGTTTTCAGTACTGCTGCTGGCCTAAGTCGCATCCCCTGTCGCCCGGGCACACACAGCAGCATCAACACCACAACTGGCAGGGTCGGAAGAATAGACCGTTGGGCCGTCAGCAACCTACAAAACAAGAAGTAACCTTAGCATGTGAGAATGTACTATTATTTTAAGTACGAAAATATTTTCTCACCATGGTCTCGTCGACCTCCTGGGTATATGTATCGATGGTGTGCTCATCACCGCATGTAGTGTCCTCAATGACAGGCTAGGACGAAGACTGCATAAGAAAGTAACAATTAATTAATGGTAGATATTTAAGCAAAAGAAAACAAATTGAAATATTAAAGTAATACAAACATACCACCGCCTGTGGTAGATCCGCATGAACTACCGGGGACGATGGATAACTCAACCTGCGCCCACCATCCATGTTCCGGGCTGGCCGATCCTCAGCCGCGGTAGATGGGCATGCAAAGTACTGATCTACATCCTCGTCGAATGTACCCATGATCGACAATGCTCCTTAGGGGGTGACCTGCGATGCTGGCAAAGATAGCTGAAGGCTATATGAAGGCATGCTGCTGGAAGGCTCATCTGCATGAGGGATATAACCCTGCTGATCATCTCCAAAGCCCCCAACTCCGAACTCCTCGTCATGTCCCTCAGCAAGTGGGTCGACAGGTACCTCAACGCCCCCTTGATGACCACCTCCTCGCCATCCCCTGCGACCCCGTGGGGCACCCCTACCTGGTGAGACACCCCTTCCTGGTGCCCTACCCCTGGCTCGTGGGACTGGCCTACCCCACTGGTAGGCCTCTGGAGCCACATACTGAGGCTCATGGTCTAACCTCTCGGCATCTCTCGCCTGCAACAGTGTCAGACGAGCCATCTCAGCCACCTGCAGGCCATACTCAACCACTTCAGGGATGTCGGCACGCTGTTGCATCTCGTATCCCAACTGGTAGATGCGATGATGCCTAATAGCCTGTGAAACATTTAAAATAGTAATTAAATAACTCTATATCACAATTATAAGATATTAATAAGCCACAAAAACATACCAGTGCCTTGTGCCTCCCGACATACGGTCTGTATCGCTCGCCAAGTACATGAACGGGGTTCCCGATCATTATTCGGGTCTGATGTCGGTACCAATCAGCATACAGATGAATAGAGGCCTCCTAGAAAACTGTAGGTGGTAGCGAAATGCACTCATCTCGGTCCTCCCAATAAGCTATATGATGTTGTAGCCATCTAATATACTTCTGGTCCATGTTGGCACGGTCGTCCCGCTGATAGTGTGTAGCCTCCCATCCAGGCTCCCTCGGTATAGGCTGAGGACGGCCAAACTGTCAAAGCACACGCTTCGTGGCATGATACTCAACGTGATCCCAGAAGATCATCGGGATGGAGGTGCTCCAAATCAGCCGGTCGACTAAGCAACAAGCGGGTAGCTGACCAAGCAACTCGATGCTATATGGCGTCCAGATGAACTATCAAATAATAACATAAAAATGAGTACGTGTCATCTCAACTTAATTTAAAACAACCAAGTGTAGATACATATTTACTTGTCCGTCCACCAACATATCTAACACATCCTTAAGAAGGGGGAGATTATGATGAGCATCCGTCCCTCGGTAGTTCCCACGCCGGAGAATCCACCTGATAGCTAGAGGGAGCAGTGGATAATCCTCACCGGGCAAAAGTGGTGGTAGTGGTGGCTGCAACGGCATGATCCACTGCCAGGCCCAAACCTAAGATAAAATGTTGATGTAAATTTATGATTCATTTTATAATATAGAATTTGGAGTAACGAACAATGCATTCGGAAATTTGTTGCACCTGTAGGAGGGGCAGAAAACCACATATATCAACCGCTGGACCTATGCTCGTCCGGCACACGCTCCTATATAGATACGCCAGAACAGTAGCACCCCAGCTGTACTGGGGTAGCTCATCCAGCTGCTCAAGACAATGGAGAAAATGCATACTCACTTTACTCCCCGAAGTGCTCGGGAACAAGACACACCCGAAAAGTAGGAGCAACGCCAACCGAGTATACCTATGAATCCAAGAAGGTCCGTCTCGTGGGTAATATCTGGGTGCAAATCCGCCATCTGATCTCTAATGAATGACAAACCCACGCGACTGCCACCCCGGTCACCCTGAGGTCTAGAACCAATCAACTGCCCCATCATATCCACCAACTGTGCACGTGTCATCCCTCTCCAGTGGTGGGGCAGTGCGAAGGCGCGTCCCTCTACGCGCAGTCCGTATAATACCTGGACATCCTGTAGCGTGATGGTGGCCTCTCCAGTGGGCAAGTGAAATGTATGCATCTCCGGTCGCCACCGCTCTACCAAGGCCGTGATGAGTGACCAATCGAGCTGCATCCGTCCAAGCTCAAAAATGGTATATAATCCCGTAGTCTGGAGGCTCTCTACTACGCGCTCATGGAAAGGATGCCCCGCAATAAACTCCCACAAATCATCAGGCCTCCTGGGGCGGAGAGCCTGCATCGATAGCTGTCCCTCCCAAACATAGGAGGACCTATGGTCGCCCTGCAACACTAGTAGCTGATCATCGGCAGGTCCAGGATGCACAGGCGGAGGAAATGCCATGTCGTCTACTATAATTTAAACAAAATTAATTGTTTGTGTTAGTGTAATAAATTAAATAATTAAGTATGATGAATATTGGAGAGAATTGTTATGTATGGGTTGCAGGCTTGATTCTTGAGGCCCGGTAGCACTGAATAATCCTTAATTATTATGCGTCTCAATTTCAATATTTTTAGAATTTTGTTAACTTAATAAATTAAATTATAAATTTTTGAATTGGAGATAATAGTTATGTATGGGTTCCAGGCTTGATATTGGAGGCCCGATAGCACCGAATAATCCTTAATTATTATGCATCTCAATTTCAGTATTTTTAGAATTTTATTAACTTAATAAATTAAATTATAAATTTTTGATTAGGAGATAATAGTTATATATGGGTTCCAGACTTGATTTTTGAGGCCCGGTAGCACCGAGTTATCCTTAATTATTATGCGTCTCAATTTCAACATTTTTAGAATTTTGTTAACTTAATAAATTAAATTATAAATTTTTGAATTGGATATAATAGTTATGTATGGGTTCCAGGCTTGATTTTTGAGGCTCGGTAGCACCGCATAATCCTTAATTATTATGCGTCTCAATTTTAATATTTTTAGAATTTCGTTAACCTAATAAATTAAATTATAAATTTTTGAATTGGAGATAATAGTTATGTATGGGTTCCACGCTTGATTTTTGAGGCCCGGTAGCACCGAGTTATCCTTAATTATTATGCGTCTCAATTTCAATATTTTTAGAATTTTGTTAACTTAATAAATTAAATTATAAATTTTTGAATTGGAGATAATAGTTATGTATGGGTTCCACGCTTAATTTTTGAGGACCGGTAACACCGAATAATTCTTAATTATTATGCGTCTCAATTTCAATATTTTTAGAGTTTTATTAATTTAATAAATCAAATTATAAATTTTTGAATTGGAGATAATAATTATGTATGGGTTCCAGGCTTGATTTTTTAGGCCCGGTAGTACTGAGTTATCCTTAATTATTATGCGTCTCAATTTCAATATTTTTAGAATTTTTTTAACTTAATAAATTAAATTATAAATTTTTTGAATTGGAGATAATAGTTATGTATGGGTTCCAGACTTAATTTTTGAGGCCCGGTAGCACCGAATAATCCTTAATTATTATGCGTCTCAATTTCAATATTTTTAGAATTTTGTTAACTTAATTAATTAAATTATAAAATTTTGAATTGGATATAATAGTTATGTATGGGTTCCTGGCTTGATTTTTGAGGCCTGGTAGCACCGAATAATCCTTAATTATTATGCGTCTCAATTTTAACATTTTTAGAATTTTGTTAACTTAATAAATTAAATTATAAATTTTTGAATTGGAGATAATAGTTATGTATGGGTTCCATGCTTGATTTTTTAGGCCCGATAGCACCGAATATTCCTTAATTATTATGCGTCTCAATTTCAACATTTTTAGAATTTTGTTAGCTACTAAGACTCTACGCTAAAAGGCTCTACATTTTACTACGCTAAAAGGCTCTACATTTTACTACGCTAAAAGGCTCTATATTTTATTTTGCTAAAATACACTATGTTTTACTACGCTACAAAGCTCTACAATATGAACATCACATTAACAATACAAATAAATAAAATAAATAATATTATTTAACAATACAAATTATTTATCAAATTTTAATACAAATTATATAAGAATACAAATTATTTATCAAATTTTAAGTATTTTTGGTCAAAAACATAACATAAATTCGGGTATATAAATCAAATATAACACAAACAATCCGGTAGCATTTTTGGTCACAAACATAACATAAATTCACATGGAAACATACTAAACAATACTAATATGCATGACTATACAAGTTTCAGCATAAAATAAATTGAAATACCTCGATATAAGTTTTTTGAATATTATTGAAATCGAATTTTTGCACCCGAAACACGTAATTCAAAGCTTCTTTTGTGTGTGGGACATACACTCCTTGCTCTTTATGCGACGGGTGGGGCCAAAATTTTTTTTTAAAAAAAATGACCGGGGGTTGGGGGGGGGG
>MU680274.1:108385-131438 GCA_026770625.1 Nicotiana glauca | reverse complement strand
ATATTAGGATTAGCTGACTTGGCCCAACGACGGACACTTGTCGACGGGTCTCTTGAGGGTCAAAGTTGGAACTAAAAAAAAATAAATAAAAATAAAAAAACCCAAAAACAAAGTTAGAGGATTCTTCCTGATGACGGACTACTTGGATAGTACTCTTGAGGGAAGTAGTCCATGTAGATTTTCTTTTTATTTTATTTTCTTATTTTTAGGAAGTGTAGTACCTCCCCCTTGGTTTTTCTTTTGACCACGGTTCTTTTCCAAGGGTTTTTCTTGAACCGGGTTAGGTAGATTTTTCTTTTGTAGTTTTAGGACTAGATGGGTGAAGGCTAGAATGTAACCCCTGATGTGCACACCAGCAAATAACTAAAAAGAACTTGAGAGTGTGACGTTTAGGCTTGTTTGTGGACTCGTAAATCTATGACTTAATTTTGCACATCTTGTCTTGCTTGAACACTTGTATGAGTGTGTTGATGAACTGATTCGGAATGAGTTACATGCTAAGTGTGTGAGAGTTATTGCTTGCATTCTGTGTTTGCATGCGATGCCTAGAACTCGCCCCGTGTGTTTGCAGAGGGAAATAGAAGTCGTTTGGTTTTAGAGATGATTCAGGCATTTCATTGTGCAACCCTGTATAATTGTGAATCCACCTGTATATATTGCCATAGTTAACCCATTTGAGCCTAAAGACTTTTCTTTGATAACTCTATAATGATCTAAATCGCTGTGTTTGAATAGCTTAATCGTTCAAACCTATACCTCCTAGTAGCACTTGAATCATTAAAGAACATACAAAAGTCGAAGTGTGGGGTAGTAGGGAGTTAGAAAAAAAAAGGGGGAGTCAAGAATGAATTGTTTGATTGGTACATTGGCATTGTAATCTAAAAAAAAGGGAGAAGCCAGTTGCACCTAAAGAAAAATAGGGGTCACATGTGGAATAATGATTGGGTTGAGCATGAAAGTTGAAATAAAAGGAAGTATCTATTTAAAGTGCTTAGGGAGGTTAGTCACTATATCCAAATCTATCCTACCCGTCCCTTAGCCTACATTACAACCAATAAAGACCTCTTGATCTTCGACTGAATGGCCTGATTAGTAGAGTATTACACTAGGGGCAAGCTTATGGTGTGTCTGTGTGGCATGTGAATGCTCTTTGCTGAGAGTGAGTGAATTCTTCCTATATTCGGTTCCTTGTTGTTTGAATTTTATGTGTGTGGAACTTCTCTCATATTTTTTATGTGATGGCATGTGACTCGGGAAGAAAAAGTGAGTCTTCACTTCTGTTAGAGTAATTAGAGTGAGCACACGTGTGTCATGGCATGAAAGTCTGCATTTGAGGTATGATTGTTGCACTGCTTAGGTCGATCCTTTATAATAGCGGGTGTGACATAAATTGGGGCAATGCATTGAACAGTTAGGCCTAGAAGTGTGGTATAGCTTGCTCGAGGACGAGCAAAGGTTTAAGTGTAGGGTGTTGATATTAGGTGAATTTGACTATAATCACGCCTTAAATAATCACCTTCTTGTGTAGTTTTGATGATAAAAGTGATAATAAAATGCTCTTATTAGTGCTTTTTATGATTTGCAGGTGATATATGTCCAAGGAAGGCTAGGGAGCAGTTTTGGAGTCAAAAATGGAGAAAAAGAGGCAAACTGTGTAAATTCCCAATGGAACCACGCCTGCCAGCCCTGAAATCCAGAGAAGGTGTTTAGTCGCGGTTCTACCACGACCGCAGCAGAACCGCGGTGGAAGACAGCTGCAGAAGTTTTGAGATTCAGAGAGGGTTATTGGCCGCGGTTCCACCGCGACCGCGGCAGAACCGCGGCAGGCGCAGTAAACTTCGAGGACTAAAGTGTAAAAGACGGGATTTTTAGCCCAAAACCCTATTTTAAACATTAGACTTCGCCCAAAAGAGGCATGTATTGATTTTTAGAGTATCTTGGCAAGAAAAACAATTGTGAGAGATCACCCAAAACATCTTTCTTCTTTTCTTTGATTTTTATTGCTAATTTATGATGAATCGTATCTTAATTTGTTTACCCATAGCCATGAGTAGCTAAATCCCTTGTCTAAGGTTTTGATGGAACCTATTGGGAGATGAACTTCTTGTTTATGTGAATACAAATTGCTAGTTTCAATCTTTATTTATTCAACTATGCTCTTGTTGTAGTTAATTGACAGGATCTTTAATTAGCAGTGCCTATTTAGTGTGCATAACTCAGAAGAGAGTGCATATTTAGGTTATTATTGAATAACACCACTCCTAAATTATAAGAGGAATCTATAATTGCGGGTTTAAAGGCAGGATTAGGGATAATGAAGCCTTGGGTGTAATCTAAAGTGAATTGTGCTAATTAAAGCTAGCTAGTGTATCTCGGGAGAGTGCAATAGCATATTAATGTGATTACTCAGGAGATATTTACGGTAAGAAGAGTGTTCATGATTGATAGAGATGTGTTGGTAAATTTGTATGAAGCATAAACAGAAGGGATTCCATCAATATGGGAAATCTTTACCTTAGCTTTTTCTCATCATTATTTACAACCTTAGCATTTTAGTTTACAGCTGTTTAATTTACTTGCAATCTTAGTTACTAAAGAAACCATCAACTGTGATTCAAATATTTGGAAAGCTGGTTCTGTAGAGTTAGTGGGTCTGAAGATAGTAATTGATAGGTTAACTCTCCGTGGATTCGACCATAGGCGTAATACTCAGGTTATATTTGCAACGTCCGCAGTGTCCTTGTTTATAAGGCATAGTTGGGCGTGACCAGTCCACGCGAGTTACGAACATCTCGGAACCTTGATGAGGAGCCTGATTCCCTGCTTCTCGATTTGTGATCGTACCTTTGATTATCTTGCCTTGACCGTGAGTCTTCCCTTGTAGGTCCCATATAAGGGTCGTACCTATTTTTACCAGATCATTTTTCATTTTCTATACGTGTTGAACTTACTTTTTCTTCTATTTTATGTCGTAAAATGATATCTTTTTCAATCCTCATCTTTGTACTGTATCTATTGTAGACATCATTCCACGTTGTTGCTGGGAATTTACGGAGGCTTTCTTTGAGTCGTCTCGTGGCTTTTGAACTCTTCTCATTCAAATTACTGGCGAAAGCAATGGCCGCCCAATTGTCAGGTACTCGTGGAAGTCATTCTTTCCCGTTGAAATCTATCTACAAATTCTCTAAGCAACTGTGAATCACCTTGCTTGATTTTGAAGATGTCTTCCTTTCTCTTTTCAACTTTTTGAGCTCCCGAGTGTGCTTTAATAAATAGATCTGCAAGCTCAGCAAACGAATTTATAGAATATTCATGTAAATGTGAATACCATGTTAAGGCCCCTTTAGTGAGTGTTTCACCAAATTTCTTGACTAGAATTGATTCAATCTCCTGCTTAGTCAGATCATTGCCCTTGACGCCTGTTGTGAATGCGATAACATGATCTCGCAGGTCTGATGTATCATCGTACTTTGGAATGTCAGGAATCTTAAACTTCTTTGGAATTGGGAGGGGGGGCGGCATTTGGCTTCCATGGTTGTTGAGAATATTTATCTATATCTACCCCCTTGATCACAAGTGGTACTCCGGGTATTTGTTCTATGCGCTCATTTTGCTCCTTAAGCTATTTCTGCAAAGTTAGTACAAGATTTTGTAAATCAGTATTAATTGGATTACTTAGGTCTCCCTACTGTGTTTCACTAGGAGTTCCACCACTGCCGGAATTAACTAATCCAGAACGAGGATTTTCCAAAGTATTGTTGTTTGGAATAGGTGTTGGTTGAGCAACAGGCAATTGGCTAACAAAGGCCTGAAGAGCTTTTTTGACTTGCGAGGCAATAAGTTTCTGTAGGGCATCATCCATAGCCTCTTCAGTCGTGAACTGACCACGTTCTTCTGCGTGAGACCATCAGGAGTGCCCTCACGAGATTGACGTGGTGATCCATGAGGGGTTGGATCTTGACTGTCGTTATTCAGAGGATCTCCTTGATTTTGCTGGTTGATTTGATTTTCTTGAATGTTGTCGTTGTTGTTCGACATAGTTGATTCAATACAGAAAATTAAGTTGAAATACAATTGATTATCAGTTTTTCGGTAACGGAACCAATTTGTTTAACCAAAAAATAGGTTTCTTGGCAAAGAATGAATTTAGAAGAATCAGGTTAATGATAATCAAAAGAAATGAATTTAAATAAAGAGATTTGGAAATGATATCAACAGAAAGCAAGAAAATTAAGATATATTGCAATAGTCACTCCTCCCCCCCAAACTGATTACATATTCCTCCTTTTATAGGTACCTTTGAGTATCTCTAGGAACGTACGTTATGCCTAAGCCATAATGAGGCTATTATGAGCATTTAATAATATTAAATGTTGCGTTACATAATCATTGTATTGAATGCATATATTCCTTAACGGCTTCCGTGTTTAATGCCGTATTTTCCCCTTTTTCTTTAACCAGATTCATTCTTCTCATCGCTCGTGTGTAAATAAATTTAAATAGGAACATGACGCTAAGTATAAACAGGGACGAGGCGTTGAATCTCTCATCTCGTGCCTCTTCCTTCTCGTAGTTGTTCATAATCCTTGAACCATGAATGATCATAATTTATTAACCACTCCACGTGTCACGCCACGTCAACATGTATGTGAATACTATTTTTTCCCAATACAGCCAGTCAATTGCTTTGAGAGTATAAGACGTACGGATCAGTGCTGCACTTATTCCAAAAGACGCAGAAATATGCGCTGTTTGATAGAAAGCATTATATTATTTGTATTTACAATTAGTTTAGCCTAAGGGTATATCTTCCGTTTCATATAGTGTATTTGAGATTGAGTGTGCATATCCATGGCCTCATTGATGCCTTGATCACAGCATGGTATATTTACCATCATAGTTAGTCATGGTTGAGCGCCATTGAGTATCTGACTTCGCGCATTAATTAGTGCATAAATGATAAATGATATAAGAGTTTGAGTATGACTTGAAGTATAGAGACTACTGTGCATCCTCAAGACAACTTTCCTAGACTTGTCGAGGTCACGGTTACCGCGAGTTTTTTAGGAAGTCTTTGGTGTAGACAAACCAATGGACAGCATTTATAAATTAAAAGAAGCACTAATACTCCTATGTTACCAAAGAGCATTTGAGGATAATCTTACTGATAGCGAGAGTAAAACATATGTGATAAGCATTAAGAAGAAACCTCTACCTAGATATAGTAGCATAATGGTATGGGTTTAGTTTTGTTTACCCTTTAAATGAGTAACAATTAAATTTGTACGCGGTTAAAGGATACGGCTGATTTAATTTAACAAGAATCAATACTCATTTTCTCTATGGGGTAATAGGGGTCAGCAAAACCTTGCCGGCCACACAAATGAGAACACCAAAATATCCAAATAATATAATGTGTCTACATCTAGCATTGATCATAATCAGCCTGAATTGTGCTGCTTGATGGCTGGCCAACATGTAGACATTCAATTGGAGGGACGGTAGGAGTATACAACTCTCCGAAGGTCTGCCAACAGTATGGGTCATACATGTGGTGTTGCTGTTGTAATGGTTTTAGTTGGATGTCTGTTAGGGTCACCTCTATACAAGGAATAGTGTCACTGCATGCAAGATGTACAGGTTTTACTGTATATGTTCCTGTTATTTTTTCGTAGTTAATTCCTGATAAAGCCACCGCTGATGTCTGGTTCTTGCATTTGCTCTTGTCACAATAAAACTGATCAATTACAATTGGTATTTGGACTTCAGAAACTTGAATGTTTGAGAAGAATAGTCCTTGCACGGACCCTGATCCACCCTGCACAGCGAAAATGATTTGGCATACAAAATTATTGTTACAATACACTTGGATGTATCAACGCTGTCTATCAAAATCCTCGGATTAGTTAATGAAACCTTTGCAGCATAAAACTAGAGAAAATGGTTATTTGAATATTGGGACTCCAATACCAGTTTGTCTTTAAAAGAGAAACATTTGTTTGTCAAATGTTTTCCACTGGTCCTAGAAAAACTGATGCTTTGAAATGAGTGCTTTAATAAACTTATGGAGTTCCTTCACATGGTATCTGTACCTGCCATGTCTTAATCCTAACACCATTCATTGTGTTATGCATAATGATATCTTTCACAGTGACATTTGAAACACAAGCTTTTGTGCTATCTTTGCCAAGCCCTCCAATGCTGATTCCGTGTCCTGGACCACAATTTATATTGTGTATGTACACATTTGAGCATCCGGTTTGTATTGACACACAGTCATCTCCTGCCCGAAGCAAAAACACGATGGTGAGTGTATTTCCAGGTACAGACATCTGTGCACTCATTATAGGATGAATATTTGCTTCGCTCTTTTTGTTTTTAAACAATCTATCCATAAGGGTCTTATTGAGGTTTAGAGCTTATTAGGGAAATATTTTGGGAGCTGAAGATGATGAAACCATGAAATAGAACTAAAATATATAACAAAATGAGAAAACGTTTTTGTGAGCTAAAGGCTAGGGGTGCTGAAAGTTGGAATAGAAGATAGGCTGCTGCCAGGTTCTAATGTATCAGAGGTCTAAATTCAAGGACGTCTGTCGTTTAAACTTATTATATCATGGTCTTGAAAAAATTGTCAACTCAGTAAAGAGGTCTGTATTTGCTTGAACTGGTTGAGTGGAAGACTGAAAATCAAGGAGTAAATTAGAGGAATTACCACATGCAAAATTGGAACTGCGGATTACGACATCTTTGGAGTTCTGTAAGTGGATTCCATCTGTATTAGGACTATCACCAGGCGATGAAGCGCTGAAATTGTATACTGATACCCCAATGCAGTTATCAAACTTGAGATGGCACTGTGGACTATTCCGAATTGTAATGCCTGTGACTGTCACGTTGAAACTTCCGTAGAACCGAAGAGCCTGCATTGAAGAAGTATTGCATTTTATAACCAAAAATGTGGCTTGATGTTTTCTGCATTTGTTGTCCTTACCGTTGGCTTAATGCCTGGCAATTTTCCACCAAGGGAGCTGTTTAGCTGCCAGAAATTTTGGACAGTTAATAGAAAGAACAGAAAAGGAAACAACAAATGGACTAAAAATTGTGGAGGAGCAAAAATTACAGGAATTGGAATATTTCTCTGCATTGTGCTGTTAAATAGGATAGTTAGTTTTGATTCATCATCTATAGGATCATCAAATGGGGTATCTTGCCACCAAACTGCACCATTTCCATCAATCTTGCCACTTCCTTTAACTGTAATTCCAATCAGTTTTGTGAAATCAAGCCATTGCAAAAGACCTGAACCCCAAGCATTGGCATCTGTTGGAGCTATGATTGTACCATCTAACTGCAAAAAAAAAAAAAAAAAAAAAAAAAAAAAAAAAAGAAGAAAAGGTGAGCGGGGTTATTTAAAACCGGCACTACACCCATGAATCTATATGAACCCTCTTGAATACCGAGCGAATATGATGAATGACTACTCAAGTTTGTGAATTAGAATCATGTGATTGTTTCTAATATAACCATGTCATGAATGTCCTGATTGCTTTATAGAAAACTGTTGCAATCAGTATTCTATAATTGCATAGAGAAAGAGAATAGAAACCATTTGTATAGCTATAGCTATTTGCAATTTCACATGTCTGTAACAGTCTACATATTGGTTTACCTGAAATACAATGTTATGCTGACAGTATGGACCAGAGAATGAAATAGGTCCGACAAGGAATACATATCCTGATGGGACAAATATTTTTGTTGCTTCAACTTTACAAGCAGCTCCCCATGCGGCTTGGAATGCCTGAGTTTCATGTCAATGATTAATAGTTTTATCGTTAGTGATGTATTGTTGTAGAAGTATAATTTATGTACATTGATGCCCTGAAGTTAAAAAATTTTAGCTTAAAATTTCGGGACAAAATAAGCTTAGTGGCTAATCTCTAAATAGCATCCGGTCATCTGTGCATAAGTTACTCCTAAGCTTATATGCATATAAGTTCTGGTGGTAATTATGTGATACAAATTTGCCTAATCAGCTGTATTTCTATGGAACTGTATGCATCTAATGCTGAAATCAGGACCAAACTGTCCTAACAAGAATTATTTTTAGTGGAACCGCCTGTTTTGTTTATTAAGATATTTTGTCTTAACTTTATTAAGTAGGTTGCTCTAGTGTTGAGCACCCACCACTTGCAATCAAGAGGTTGTGAATTCAAATCATCCCAAGAGTAAGGTGGGGAGTTCTTGGAGAGAGAGGGAGCCGAGGGTCTATCGAAAACAGCCTCTCTACCCCAGGGTAGAGTTAAGGTCTGCTTACACACTACCCTCCCAGACCCACTAACGAGATTATACTGGGTTGTTGTTGTTGTTTGTGTAGCAGTATAAGTTTTTCCATTTTTATATAATTCCCAAAGCCGGTTAAATAGTAAAACAGTTTAGAATTTTCTCAATCACCTAACTTTTTGTCCTATAAAGATTAAATTATTCATGAGAAAAGATCGCATGAAGAAAAGTAAGTTACTGATGCTCTTTGCCGATGATCACGAGTTCGAGTTTCCATTGATACTTGCATGCAGGGATAGGATAAGTTAGCCATCTTCTAATGTGTGGTTCTGTTTGTACTGTTTAAGCTTAAGGCAGAGCTTCCTAAATAGGTCATGCAACAATAACGAGTAAACAACAACAACAACAAATAATGGTGGCTGAACTAGCTCATGAGTGATGAAAAAGCTTACCTCAGTATCATCGGTCTTTCCATCCCCTGTAGCACCAAAGTCCCTCACATTAAATACGGTGGCTGAACGTTGGTTGCCGTAGCCATTGTTATGCTTTCCTTTCTTCTTGTACAGAGAAGCAGAAGAAATTGTGCTTTGTCTCCAATGGCTGCCTCTTCTGGCATTACATTTTTCTGTATTGGATGACCAAACAAGGAATACAATAATAATCACAGATATGAAGTTTCTCAAACTAAAACCTGACATATTTGTCTGTGTGTTGGAAGATTTTAAAAGTTTTTGGGAGGGATGGAGGAAATTTGGGTAACTAACTTTTCTTTAAGTTAGCCAGAGGAGCTGCTTCTGATTTATGTAGGAAGGAATGCACAAAGTATTAATGAGAACTGTACAAGAATAAGCATAGATGGCTTGATAATTCTAGGCATTTATGTCTTCATTCTAAGTGATCTTTCACTTTTATTAATTGCATGCCTCTACTTTATGTGATTTTTGGTTGGCTGATAACATTTGACTCTATCTTAGCACCTTTTTTTGGCATATGGAAGTATAAATATTTGGTGCTAGAAATGTTTGCTTTATGTGAATTTTGGTAGGAAAACTTTTATTCTAACGTGCACTCCGTTTTTGGTATATAAAATACAGTAGTTCAAATATATATTTTGTTCTGGGGCGCACTGTTAAGTTTGATCCAACTTGGAGATGAAATTAAACTGATCGATAAACAAATTATAAGCTGAATCAAAGCATTAAATTTTGGTCTAATTAGAGTTAATTTACAGTTTAAACTGTGATTTTAATATCTATAGGCTTTAGTTTTATTATAAGGGATAATACATAATTACCTCCTGAGTTATCTCAGTAGTTTACCAGGTGCACCCTCAAACTTAGTTTAAAGTGAAATAAATACTACCTTCTGAGACTACCACCAGTTTGAGAGAAATCAGTGCACCACACACACCATCATTTCTTTTTATATATTTTTAATTTATTCATTCTTTTTCTTTGCCTTTTTATATTGTTTTTTCTTTTTTCTTTTTTCTTTTCTTCCCTTTCTTCCTTTCTTTCCAACAACGTTGTCACAGCACCTCAGCTATAGACTGCCGTAACTGTTGGGAATAAACCCCGTAAAAATAATATTCACGATATTAGTGATAAACGCGAACCACTAAGTTATGGTTAAATCAACAAGAATAAAAATGCAGCAAAAATGACATCAAGATTTGTACGTGACAAACCCTTCTGAAAAAGGGAAAAAACCACAACCCTGAGAGGAGCAACTGATATCACTATAGTAAGAAATTTACATCGCGTAGTAACAAGTATAAATACTCCAAAGAACACTACAACACTCAAAAGAAATAACCCTCTTTTGATATTTCCACCTCACTACAATATCGCTCACTCTCTATTTTTCTAACAAACTATTTTCTTATACCCAGTCTATGAAACCTCACTCTTTCTTTCTCTCTTTGTTGGTGTGTAAAAATGAGAGCCGAAGCTCTCCTTTTACAGGCAGAACCTTGCCTACTGTGCTTTACATTTTTCTTCTGCACACCTTCCATATTTGACAAATGTAGAAGGGAAACATGGGCTGCTAATCAAGGAAGAAAATTTCTTCCTTGATTTATTGATGGACCTCACAAACCTTCCCCTCCAGTCCCATTCACCCAAAGGGGATAACACTGGAGTTTCTAGTTTGAGTACATGCTGACAAGTTCTTTGCAAAGATCGAACTTGATTCTTGGTACTACCTTGGTTAGCATATCCGCAAGATTATCACTCGTGTGAATCTTTATGACCTGTAAAGATTCGTTCTCTACCTGCTCACGAATCCAATGATATCTCACATCTATATGTTTTGTTCTTGCATGATACATGAAGTTCTTGCTCAAGTCTATTGCACTTTTACTGTTACAATAGATGACATACTCATTTTGATGCAATTTCAGCTCTTGAAGAAACTGCTTGAGCCATATCATCTCCTTGCTAGTTTTTGTAGCGGCAGTGTACTCAGTTTCAGTTGTTAAAAGTGCCACACACTTTTGCAACTTAGACTGCCATGATATAGCTCCCCATAAAAATGTAAACAAATATCCAGTGGTGAATTTTCTATTATCAATGTCACCTACCATATCAGTATCTGTATAGCCCTTTAAGATTGGATCAGATCCTTCAAAGCACAAACAATCTCCCATGGTACCTCTCAGGTACTTGAGTATCCACTTGACTGCTTCCTAATGTTCTTTTCCAGAATTTTGAAGAAGCCTACTCATAACACCGACTGCATGAGCAATATCTGGTCGAATGCATACCATTGCATACATCAAACTTTAAACGGTAGAGGAATAAGGAATATTGGACATTCTCTCTTTTTCCTCCGTTGTTGTAGGACACATCTTCTTGCTCAACTTCATATGACCAGGAAGGGGTGTGTGGACCAACTTAGCACTTTTCATATTGAAGCGCTCCAGTACACGTTTTATGTACTTCTCTTGTGACAAGTAAAGCTTCCTTTCATTTTTCTAACGAGTAATTCTTATGCCCAAAATCTGCTTAACATGACCCAAGTCTTTCATTGCAAAAGACTTGTTCAACTGTTTCTTCAACTCATCAATCTTGGAAGCATTTCTGCCCACAATCAACATATCATCCACATATAGCAAGAGGATGATAAAGTCATCATCAGAAAATCTTTGTACGAACACACAATGATTTGAAGAAGTCCTCTTGTAGCCTTGCTCCCCCATAACAGACTCAAACTTCTTATACTAATGTCTGGGAGCTTGCTTCAATTTATATAAACTCTTTTTAAGCTTGCATACAAGATTTTCTTTACCTTTTACCTTGAAGCCCTCAGGTTGTTCCATACAGATCTCCTCTTCTAAGTCACCGTGAACAAAAATAGTCTTCATATCCATATGCTCAATCTCCAAATCAAGACTGGCAGTCAAACCAAGAACTGTCCGAATGGAGGACATTTTCACGACAGGAGAAAATATTTTGTCAAAGTCAATACCTTTCCTTTGACCTAATCCCTTGACAACCAATCTAGATTTGTATTTGGGCTTCAAACTATGTTCTTCAGCTTTAAATTTGAACATCCACTTCTTCTTCAAAGCTCTCATGCCCTTAGGCAATTTCACCAACTCATAAGTATGGTTCTCATGTAGAGATTTCATCTCGTCTTGCGTGGCTTCAATCCATTGATCCTTGTGCTCATCTTCTATGGACTCCGTATAACATTCAGGTTCTCCCCTATTAGTGAGTAATACATACTAATTGGGTGAATAGCGGGAGGAAGGAGTACGAGGTCTAGAAGACCTCTTGAGTGGAATATCTGACTCATCCACATCTTCATGAGTAGGAGCATTTACCTCATCAATATTAGCATTGTTATCACCATCACCATCAATATGCTAATCTGGAATATGGTTTTGGCTATCACCATCATCATTGAGCCCACTAACGTCATCTGCATTTATATGAGGAATTTGATCAAGATTAACTAAACCTTCAGAACTTTGAGTTTTTAGCTTCTCCACTTTGTTAATATCTTCAACGGTTTGATCCTCCACGAAGATAACATCACGTCTTCTCACGACCTTCTTCTCAATTGGATCATATAGCTTGTAACCAAACTCATCAAGGCCATAACCAACGAAGATGCACTGACTTGTCTTAGCATTTAATTTTGACCTCTCATCTTTAGGCACATGTACAAATGCTTTGCGACCAAACACTTTCAAGTGGTTATAGGAAACATCCTTGCAATACCAAACATTGTTTGGAACATCACTTTGCAAAGCAACGTAGGGGATAGATTAATAACATAAGGGGCGGTCAACAAAGCCTCACCCCAAAAGGAATTCAGCAACTTTGCTTCCGAAA
The DNA here is from genome assembly GCA_026770625.1 of Nicotiana glauca. Lineage (NCBI taxonomy): Eukaryota > Viridiplantae > Streptophyta > Magnoliopsida > Solanales > Solanaceae > Nicotiana > Nicotiana glauca. The sequence continues at coordinate 118,812 of MU680274.1, read as the reverse complement.
GCAAACATCTGACTCTTTTTATCAAAGTTTTATTCATCCTTTCTTCTAAACCATTAAGTTGAGGAGTCTTACGAGGAGTCTTCTGGTGTCTGATACCCTGTTGCTTGAAGCATTCGTCAAACGGTCCACAATATTCACCACCGTTATCAGTACGAATACACTTTAGCTTCTTTCCACTTTCTCTTTCAACTGAAGCCTGAAACTGCTTAAAGACACCCAACACTTGGTCTTTAATCTTAAAGTTGTAGACCCAAAGTTTTCTTGAGCAATTATCAATAAAGGTAGCAAAATAAAGTGCACCACTCAAAGTCCTTGTCTTCATTGGACCACATAAATACGAATGCACCAACTCAAGCAACTCTGTCTTTCTTGAAGGAGGATAAGACTGGAAAGAAACTCTTTTTTGTTTTCCAGCCAAGCAATGCTCACATTTTCTAATTTTGCACTTTCAAAATTTGACAACAATTTCTTCTTGGCCAAAACATTTAGTCCTTTCTCACTAATATGGAAAAGCCTTTTATGCCATAACTTTGAAGAATTATTGCTCTCGATGGCATTCACCATATCAACATAGGTAGAGGTCGTAGTCCAGTATAGACCACGACACTTTTTCCCATAAGCCACAATCATGGAACCCTTAGTGATCTTCCACTTTCTAGCACCAATGGTACTGATATATCTCTTATTATCCAAAACAACAATAGAGATCAAGTGCAAACAAACATCAGGTGCATGCTTTACATTGTTTAAAACTAGTTTAGTTCTAATACTAGTTTCCAAACAAATTATTCCAACACCAGCCACCGTAGATACAATCTCATTACCCATACTCAAAGTTCCAAAGTCACCCTGAGTATAAGATGAGAAAAAATCCTTTCTTGATGTTACATGAGATGTGGCACCACTGTCCACAACCCAGCTTGATTCATCACAAGCAATATTTATCAGATACACATCAAGGACAGTAACAAGATCTTCTGTAATGACAGTGGCCACTCAATTGCCATCTTCTTTCTGTTCTTCCTTATCTCTATTCTCCTTTTTCAAAATCCGACAGAACTTCTTTCTGTGCCCTTTCTTCCCACAATAATAGCACTCAATATCTTTAAGTCTGCTTCTGGATTTGCTTATATTATGTTCTCTATTTTGAGAATCCCGATTCTTGCTTATCCCTCTAGAGTCAGTCACAAAGACATCTGATAAGGAGGAACCTTGAGATTTTCTTCTCATCTCTTAATTTAAAAGGCTGCTCTTGGCAAGATCCATAGAGATCACACCCTTTGGAACATAATTTGATAATGAAATTCTTAGAATTTCCTAAAAATCTGGTAGGGAACCAAGTAGAAAGAGGTCTTGAATTTCTTAATCAAATTTAATGCCCATTGCAGATAACTAGTTCATGATCCGCTGAAAATTATTCAGATGATCTATCATCACGGAACCATCATGGTATTTCAAACCCAACATCTGCTTTATTAGAAACACTTTGTTGTTTCCAATTTTCCGAGCATACAAACTTTCAAGGTGCTCCCATAGGGTCCGTGCATGTGTTTCCCCAGAAATATGGTTCAAAACATTATCATCTACCCACTATCTAATAAAGACGCAAACCTGCCTGTATAACAAATTCCATTCTTCATCTGATTTACTATCAGGATTAATAGTGGTGAAGGCAAGTTGATGAAAATTCTTGACATAGAGCAAATCTTCCATATTGCCCTTCCAAATAGCATAATTTGTGCCATTCAAAGTAACCATTCTACTAGTGTTCACTTCCATCGTTTAACAGAAATACAAATATTATTTATTAGGAGACCAAAGTAATTCTTTTCTTATATGAAAGTTCAGACTGTGCTGCAACCACAGAGCATACTAAGACAGAACCTTGGATCTGATACTACTTGTTGAGAAAAAAGTTAGTAAAAATAATATTTACGGTATTAGTGATAAACACGGACCACTAAGTTATGGTTAAATCAACAAGAATAAAAATGCAGCAAAATGACACTAAGATTTTTACATGAAAAATCTTTCTAAATAAGGGAAAAAACCACAACCCTGAGATGAGCAACTAATATCACTATAGTAAGGAATTTACACCGTGTAGTAACGAGTACAAATACTCCAAAGAACACTATAACACTCAAATGAAATAACCCTCTTTTGATATTCCCACCTCACTACAATATCGCTCCCTCTCTATTTTTCTCTTAGACTATTTTCTTATACCCTGTCTGTGAAACCTCATTCTTTCTTTCTCTCTTTGTTGGTGTATAAAAATGAGAGTCGAAGCTCTCCTTTTATAGGCATAACCTTGCCTGTTGTGCTTTATATTTTTCTTCTGCACGCCTGCCATATTTGACAAACGCAGAAGAGAAACATGGGCTGCTAATCATTTAAGAAAATTTCTTCCTTGATTTATGGGATGGACCCCACAGTAACACCACCTCCACCAGAAATGAAATTAAATTAGACTAGCGGGTATTATCATCAAAGCCATCTGATATCAGAGTCACTGAAAATCAAATTACCATCGAAAATGTATAATTTCTTTTTTGGAACATGTTGGCTTTACGTTCTAACTCACTGTAATATATCTATGTTTCATCACGCCTAAGTTATCTTTCTTTTTTCACTGTTTGATTGTAGTAAAGGTTCACTTATGATGGTTAAGCCAGGAGCAAGACTGAGACTTTGGTTGTGTTTAACTACAGTTGCGGTTAAATACGAAGAAAGGGTTATTCAGCTAAAAGCAATAGTTCGAGCGGTTAACAATTTGAAAGTGAATGAGCTAACTAATATATAATTATATAGAGCAGAGCGAGTGAGCAAGAATAATATATGGATCGTACAAGAATTTCCCCTTCATTCATCACCATTGAAGCGCTTTATCCCACCTATCAAAAAATGCCCTCACCCATTGGACTAGGAATTGCTATTTTATCCGATTTAGTTAGCTCTATTCTGTGACCTGAGGGAAGGAACCATCTTCTTAGGGTAGGGGTAGCCCCACTTACTTTTGAGTCTATCTGCTGTAACAAGGGCTGCGGGAACGAGTGATGTGCTTGCTCCAACAGATACCACTATTCATTACCGTGAAATAGCCGCCTTTTAGTATAGGCAACCAATGCCAAGAAAAGTACCGGTTTTCCACCACCTAAAAATTTAAAAATGTAAATCACCACAGAAAACAAAATCAGAAAATTTATATTGTTAACCTTTTCTCACATTTTGAGCTATAGCATTTTATTCAGCGGTTGACACTTTGAGTTGATTCATATTATACATTATGACTTGCATTTATGGTTGGGTTTGATTTTTCGAGAGGTTCAGAGTTCATTTGGAAGAGTAATTTCAATTCAGAAAACCTTAAGCCGGAAGAGTTGACCAATATTTGACTTTTGAGTAAACGACCTCGGAATCGAAATTAGTTTCAATAGGTTTGTATGGTAATTTTGAAATTGGTCGTGTATTTGAATTTGGATTTAGAGATTCCTAGAAGATTTTGACCCTGTTTGTCGAAGGTTGGCATGTTGAAGAATTGAAGAGTTCATTGGTTTTGCCAAGAGTTAATTTTGGCATTATTGTGCTTTGATTGGTGATTCGAGACTTCATTAGGTTTATTTGGTTGCTTGGGACTTGTGTGAAAATTTTGATTGTGATCCGTTATGTCTATGTGTGATTCGTACAGGTTACGTGAAGTTTGGATATATAAAATTTAAGAGAATGCTTTGGTCTTGATATTATTTATGGTGTTTTGAGCCTTTGGATAAGTTTGGTTTATGTATACCGACTTGTTGACATGTTTAAACGAGGTCCCGAGCAAGTTTTAGATCATTTTGAACCACTTTGAGGTTGCTGGTATTTCGATGTTCAGGCATGCATCGCGATCGCGGGCTTGGAGTCGCGATGGAGAAGAGTTGTTATAGACATGGGATGTTTGTTCATCGCGGCCGCAATTTTTTACATGCGATTGCAAAGTAGGATATTGAGGTGGTGGGTTTCTGGTCTCCGCGTTCGCGTAGAGGAAGAGGCCGACTGGAGGTTGTTGTTCACGTTCACATTTGGGTATTGCGTTCAAAATGGAGGCAGAACTAGAGTACTTCCCGTTTCGGCAAGGAAGGTCTCTGTTAGCGGAGGCTTATTGTGGGTAGTAGCATTGTTGTGCTTCGCGATCACGAAGGATTTACCTAGAGCAGACCTTTAAGTGTTATATTTTCGGACTTTTGCGCATTATTTCATATTTTGTGCTCTAGACTTCGAGAGGAGGATAACTTGAAGAGAAATTTCACTACTACATTAGAGATAATTAATTTTTACTTAGATTTGGCTTTATATCTTGATTTTTATGGATTTCTACATCTAAAATTTGAAAATTTAGAGTAAAATTTAGGGTTTTTATCTACAACTTAAGAGGTGTATTTTGGGGAGTTGAGGGTTGATATGGACTAGGTTTTGAAATCTAATCACATATTTGGATTCGTGAGGTTATGAGTAGCCGTGATCTACCCCCTGACTCAAATTTTAAATGTGTCGGCCTGGTTTGACTTTGGGATTTGATTAAAGATCGAAGCTTTATTGTTTGGAATTATTTCCTATGGATTTATTTGATGTTATGAAGTTATTTTTTGACTAGATTCGAGTCGTTTATAGTTGAATTTTGACGGTAGGCGATTGTTGCTTGATTTGACTTACCGAATAGAGGTAAGTCTCTTGACTATCCTTGTAAGAGAGAATTCTCCCCATAGGTGATTTGTTTGCTACTTGATTCATGATTTAGAAGTTCATGTATATGTGAGGTGACAAATGTATATGCATAGCTAGGTCTTGACCTTATCCAGTATTATTGACTTGAATTTATGCTTTGTTGGATTATGTAAATTTGTCATTTCTATTTAATTGATTCTATGACTACATAATAATATATATCTATTATCTAGGAGGATGCCCTGGGTTATGACTTATTGATTTAACATAAATGGCTGTTTAGCCATGTTGAGCTTTATTATAAATTTGTAGTCATACACTTATTTTATTTGATCCATAATTTTTATTTTGTTTATGGACTAATTGACCATGATAAAGAATATGATTAAGCTAAGACATGCTAAATAGCTTACTAAGTCATTGTGATAAATTGTGTTACATGATCTGCCATAGCCATCTTTTAGCCATATGAGCTTTTTATCTGCATACACTCTATTTTACCCATACCCCACTAGTAGGATTATACTTTTTTGTTGTTGTAGTTATTGTAGTTGTTGTTATATATATATAAAATGATCGACGGTTGGATATGGATCCATTTCTCCAAAGCTAGGTGAGTACTCATATTACCTCGGGTCATATGAGTACAGGCACCCGTGATTCTTTTGGTGCTTATTGGACACATGGCCTATGTCAGGCACATAGATTTGTGCTGCGAGTTGTTGATATAACATATTTTTTACTCATGCAATGATTTGATATAAATTTTATTGACAAGAATCATGTCTTGGTATGAGGATCAAGTTGGTTATGTTTCAATTGCTCTCTTTATCTGTTAAGCATGCCTAAATTCTGTGTTACCCGTATTTCTTTGAGTTGTCTTATTTATTTGATGAGAGCATACTTATTTCTGTATTTTTATTTATGTTTTACCTAATTATTGAATATATAGTGAGTGTCGATGTCTATTCTTGCAACTACTTCTTCGAGGCTAGAGTCGATACTTACTAGTACCGTGATTTTGTATTCATACACTTGTGCATCTTTTTGTGCAGGTTAAGAGATTGGTTTTAGCAGTACCATAGAGTTGAATAGGATGCACTATATTAGAGACTTCGTGATGAGCGGCTATTCTTTATCCAATTCGCAACACATGGAGTCCACGTCCTTACTTATCTGTTTTCTGTTCATGTGTTCTTTCCAGATAGATATGTTTATTCAGTTGACTCTAGTTGCTCTTATTAGAAGCTCATGATATAGTGATACCGCATTGTGGACAGCCGAGTAGACAATTGTGATCATGTTTAGACCATGTCACAAATTATGTACTCATGTTATTGATTTGAAATTCATTTCGCTTTGTTAATTTTATTATGAAAACAATTAGTGGCTTAATAATTGAATTTGAGATGATGACTGAGTATTGACTCGCCATATGGTGTTTGGTCCGATTTTGGATCGTGACACCGTGGCTTTCCCAAAATTTGATAAGGTAGGCTGTAGGCAGTAGCATGAGCTTCGTCCATGGTACACTAAAACATTGTACAACGGGCCAAATGTCCAACTGCCACTAATTTAGTCCACAAAAACATCAGTTTATGTACAAAAAGTATCACATGCTTTAGCTCTTTATGGAATGGTGGGATTAGAGTAGAAGAAGTTTCTTTTAGGGCAGTTGCGGGGCTGGAGGGTTTGGAATTCATGAAAGTCACAATAGAATGTAGGTATTCTGCACTTCATGTGAATTGAACTGCCTTGATTGTGACCAAAGAATTAATATATAAATATAAAAATACCGTGTATGCTCCAATATGGCCTTTAAACCTAAATTCTATTGTTACTTGATTCTCCAATCAGACATTTTCTGTAGTTCTTTTACCTCTTTATGAGTTGCACTTGCAACTCTCTTTAACCCCCGTCAATCTCACCAATTTATCAAACATGTGACGATTTCATTTATATGCAGCTCTTTTATATGCTTGTTTATTCATAGCAAGTAAATATTTCTTTAGAAAAGGAGAAAGTGATTTTTTTTTCTTTTAGATGTTGAGGTTGAGCTATGGTGTAGAGCTGTGATGAGCGAAGCGAGCCGCACTAGCCTAGCAACATTTTTCTGCAGCAAGCTGTGGTCTTAAGACCCCTAACCTATGTTGGGACAGTTCTAAATATTAGCCGTTCAACAAATTGAATTTGCTTTAATATATTTGACATTTTAGAAAAATAAGAAGTCATTTACAATTTTCTTCTTTCAAATTTACCTTTATTGCTCTAGTTAGTATAGTATTAATTAAGTGAGATTTTTTAAAAAAGCTAAAGGATAGTCTTGACAAATATTATTGTATTAAAGATATTAATTATTATTATTGTGCAGAAATCTAAAGTCAGATGGTATGACATGTAAAGCAGCTCATTAATTCTATTATAATATATTTTTTTGGCAAGCGAATAAATTTTATTTGCAAACCAAGTATGTGGGATATTAGAGACCTGTCTCAAACCAAGAATTTGGAAATCATGCCCTGTGACGACCCGGCCTGTTGTCACGTGAGTTACCGCCCCGTTTCTCCCATACTATGTTGTTCTATGTTTCAATATCAGTATTCGAGTTGATCGGATAGAATTAAATTGGTTTTAGTTGGAAATGAGGCACATAGTGTCATTGAAGGAAGCTTGTTTCGGAAAAGTCAACCGGAAGTTGACTATATAGTTAGGAGGCTCGGGTGTGAATTCCGGTGATTTGGTTAGCTCCAGGAGGTGATTTGTGGCTTTGGAGTGCGATCGGAATTGATTTTGGAGGTTCGGTGTAGAATTAGGCTTGAATTGGCGAAGTTTGAATTTTGGCAAATTCCGGTTGATAGGTGAGATTTTGATCCGAGGGTTGGAATGGAATTCCGAAAGTTGCTGTAGCTTCATTAGGTGATTTTGATATGTCTACAAATTTTCAGGTCATTCGGACATCGTTTGGTTGGGTTTTTAATCGAAAGTGCATTTCGAAAGTTCTTGAAGAACTTAGGCTTTGATTTGGTGAATTTGATGATTTTGATGTTAACGATGGTGTTTTGATGATTGGAACAAGTTTGAATGAAGTATTAGATCATGTCTGTGCTGTTGGTTGAGGTCCCGGGGGCCTCAGGGTGATTCCGGGTGATTAAACGGACTCTTTTTGGTTTTTGAAGAGATCAGATTTTGCTGTTGGGTGTTGCAGAACTTTTCTTCAGCGCGTTCGCGTGGGGTGTAACGCGAACGCGTAGAGTAAATTGGAGGACTTGTAATTTAGCCTTCGCGTTCGCGTGAATGGTAACGCGTTCGCGTAGGCCTGGGAGGTGGGCCATCGCGTTCGCGGGAGGAGTGCACGCGTTCGCGTAAGAGAGCCTGGGAGCCCAGTTCAGTTAATGCATCGCGTTCGCGATGGATGAGTCGCGTTCGCGTAGAGAGAAGTCTGATGGGTATCGCGTTCGCGTTGATTGAGTCGCGATCGCGTAGAGTATTTTTACGCTCTTAAAATTTTGGTCTTCGCGTTCGCGGGGTTGTGGTCGCGAACGCGATGAAGGAAATTGCTGGGCGGACAGAAGGGTTTATAAACATTTCATCCGCGAGCCAAGTTCATTTTTCTCCATTGTTAATCAACCTTGGGAGCTTTTGACGAGGGATTAAGAGGGTTTCGACTAGGAATCGATTGGAGATTCGATGCGCGTGGAGGCCAATTTGAGGGGCAAAGGCGTCGCGAGCGAGGAATTTCACCGGTTCGAGGTGAGTAATACTTGTGAATGATATCCTGAGGGTTTGAAACTCAGGATTTGCACATCATAGTGCTGTATTATGGTGAGTTGCACGCCAGGATGAGCGTGGGGTAGAGCACCATTGGGGATTGTGACTTGGTCCGTCCCGGTTGTTGATTTTACTGTGTGTTTGACTGAAAACTACTTGATGCTATCATGATTTGGGCTGGTTGCCATGTTGTGGGCTTCGTGCCGATTATTTGAATCCTTCAGGGATTGATATCACTGTTTTTGCATTACTTTGCACATTATTTGATCTCAGTCCAAGGTTCTAAATACTGTTTTGCAAACTCAGCCATCTTTCTAAGATTTGAAAACTTAAATGATATTTTTCTGACGTTTTGAGCTGAGAACTGCTATTTTACTATTGCCCAAGGGGCTTATGTGCATTGCTGGACTGAGCATGGATCGGGCTGTGCACCGCAGCAGTGTTATGTGTGCATTTCTGGACTGAGATATGGATCGGGCTGCACGTCGCAGCAGTATATACATATACATGCATGGATCAGACTGCACGCCGCAGTAGTATATTATATGGATCGGACTGCATGCCGCAGTAATATATTATGTGGATCGGACTGCACGCCGCAGTATTATAGCGCTTGGGCTGTAGGAGCCCTTCCGGAGTCTGTACACACCCCTAGTGAGCGCAGGGTACCCAAATGGATCGGGCTGCGAGCCGCAGCGGTCATGTGCATTGCTTTGCATTCATGCATTCATTCCTGTTTGTATTACGTGGCATGATTTTTAGCACTCACATATCATTGGCATACATGCTATTACTTGCCTTGTTGACCAGATACCCTGGTGTTACATGTTAAGGAGTGCTGAGACCGAGAGGCTGATGTTGTACTTTGTGAGTTGGGAGTGAGCCCGAGAGGCTAATGTTGTACTTTGTGAGTTGGGAGTGAGCCCGCGGGGCTGATACTGTACTGTGAGGTTGATACTGAGCCCGAGGGGCAAATTTCTGATTATTTCCTACTTGTTGAAATTATTTTCGCAACGGTTGCAAATGGCATATTTTCAAGAGAGATTTTTAACTAAGCTTGAGATTTTCTAAAAGTCTTTCACAGCGTTACGGTTTTACTATTTTTTTTCAAAGGGTTGTACTATCTTTTTTAGAATTTTGGAGTGCTCATACGTGTTTTCTTATCGCTCAGATACTATTCGCTCTTATTACCACTGAGTTGGAAGTACTCACTTTACTCCCTTCACCTCACGTGCAGTTGCAGGTACTGTTCACCCGATAGCGGGTTAATAGCGGATTGAAGGTATTGCTATCGTAGCTAAGCAAGGTGACCGCCGACGTTCGCAGCACCGAGTTTCTTCTTCTTCTTGATTTCCAGATTTTACTCTATGTATTATAGACTTTGAAGTTGTAATAAAAACCCTCCTAGATGCTTGTGACTTGTGACACCCCGGTCGGGCTGCATTAGGTTTTTTTATATTGATTAGTATCATTAATTCATATTCAAACTCTTATATAACTGATTAACTACTTTAAGTGGTGTTCTGAAATGGTCTGGCTGGCCTTGTCTTCACGAGAGGTGCCATCACGACCGGGTTTGGGAATTGGGTTGTGACAAGTTGGTTTCAGAGCCTAGGTTATTAGGTCTCACGAGTCATGAGCAGGTTTAGTAGAGTCTCGCGGATCGGTACGAAGACGTCTGTATTTATCCTCAAGAGGGTGCAGAACTTTTAGGAAAAATTCACTTTCTTGGAATTCTTATCGGGCGTACTTGATTCTGCTTGAGATGTAACTCTTGAAATTCCTTCCACACGTCTGTATGCGCACATGAGCACTCGGTATTATAAGTGCCCTGATGGCTTGTGATTCCCCGATCAAGGGGCGAGATGTGATCCCGTGAGTTCGATGCTGGGCCAGTCTGGAGGACTTGAGGCCGGATCTTTGCTTATGGCTTGAGCACCAAGGTGCTGATT